>JAANSQ010001814.1:0-13816 GCA_036850885.1 Lepidocyrtinus dapeste | reverse complement strand
GTGAGTGCTTGCGATTCACAATCACAAATCAGTAAACCCATTTATGGACAAGCGACGACACAAACAGAGTATGCGAAATTTCCTATCATATCTGTGATTTCACACTGATGTGTCATATAACCATATAGTCCCATGTTTTAAGAAAAGTGTCGTTCTTTTTTTGCTTCGACGAAACTGCAGCAACATTAACCAAATTGTAGCAATTTTCCTTATCTATTTGGGTACTTGTATTTTTTAAGGTTATTAGAATTGCACAAAAAAATTATTTTAGGGCTATAATAATGTTGCACCTACTAAGGATTAAACGGTTGAAACCAACCTAAGTCATTTAAGTCAAAGTGCTCTGGTGATGATGACAGACTTTAGGGAAAACAATAAAATGAGTAATTCTTTAGCAGTCGAAGCGATGCATACAAGCATTTTGATAAAAGTATATTATTTTTCTGTTGATCTATATTGCAAAGGCAAAATAATTCAATGCCTACCTTAACTTCAGCTAATAGCATTTGTAGCTGAAGCCTAGAGGATTAGTTCGTTGAGCCGTAAATCGTCACACCAGAATTACCTTTTATCCTTCAACAAATGTAACGAACGAACGGTTTAGATGTACGACATGAATTTCCACTGTGATCATTAATTCACGCCTTTTGATAACGTTATCCTGCCCATCATGTCATCATTCTTTGTATCATTTGATGTTCCCATTTTTCTCCGAAATCTGTATGCGTGAAGTCATGGATTAACAAAACCATCGACGGTTTAAGTCTAAAGCCCGGTTGCACAGACGAAATCATTTATCAGCAGGTGGTCTGTTCTAGTCTGGCTTGGCTGGTGTGCAGGCTGACCCAAGTGAACAAAACACGTTGAAGAACAAGGCCATATATTAAAAGAAATGATTTCATTTGAAACAATTTACATAGCGAATGAGTGCCTGCTACAAATAATCCAAGACAGCCATTTCACTTTGATTTAATGTGTTCATTACACCCACTCAGAGCACTTGAAGTAGGATAGTTTCTCGGGTAAAAATTACTGCTTCATGCCAGCCACATATTGCACTGATTCGTCTAAGGTCACCTTTTCATTTGTCTCATTCAATAAGTTCAAAGCAAATGGTCATGGATGTATCTATTTACACACTTTGCATTGCATGGTTTTTGGAATACATACTTAGCATTTATTAATTATTAAATCCAGCAAATCTTTTTAAAATCGTTATAGAAGCTTATTTGGTCTAGTTGGGCGAAGTGTGTATGAATGATTGAAACTCTAAACAATAACTTCTTTTGTTGGAAGACTGTAAGCTATCTAGAAGAAAGGCTTCTAATTCACGTATAAAAAAGCCGCTTATTTGCTCATCTTGTTTTTATAAGGGAATATGATGACATGTCATGGGTAACAACTAGTTCAATAAAATAAATTGATTGTACATTACATCTAAATACTAAATACGTGGCAAGCTCATATATTGCGGAGAGGAACGACGACAATAATTGTGAGGACAGTAAAGCATGACTCTAACCACTTGTCCTTTAGTTCTTCTTTATATGATTGTCACGACAAGCCATAATGTTTTGCCAAACTAAGGAAAAGAAAAGAAATCATCATTTTTCAAAGATTTGTTTTTTCACGAGTAAAACTGATATGGGCTTTAAGAAATGGACTAAGCACAAAAAAATAACAGGCTGAGCAACTGCAACTTGTATGAGCACGATTACTGCAACCCTTCAATCTAATTGCGAGTGTTTTTGTCAGCTTAGAAAATCACGTCACATTAGAGTTAAAGCGAGCTGAGAAATAAAGAAATGAATGAAGTGGATAATGTGGATAATTGTTTGAGCGTAGAGTACGCAGGTGAATAGAAAGCTTGTTTTTCTTGTAATGCTTTAAACGTCGTCATCAAAATCATTATTTTCTCTAAAGTTGTGTAAAAACAAAAAGAAGCAGACACTATCATTTCATGTTCATGCAAAATTTCTTCATGGAGGAGGAGGAGGAGGGGAGACAAGACAACATAAAAATTTCGTAAAAAAATAAAAGTTTCTGTTCGGTATGTCATTATGTATTTAAGTATATTCTCAATTTTTGACTTCCTTCCCTATCCATCGTCCTGTTGCAAAAAAAAGAAAAGGTGAAAATGACGACAAGGGAAAATGCACCATCATGGGATGGATGGCATCATCGCCTCCCTTCTCTATCATTATTCTTCTTTCGAAAATGTGATTTTTTCAAGAGTTTAAGAGATGCAGTAAAATAAGCAAATATAACGCATCATATAATCATCATGGATACACATAAGACAAGACAGTGCATTACACTTTCATTAAAAGACCCCATCTAAACTCAAATTGTACATACCTAAGTATTTTTACACTGATCTTTTTCTTCTAAAATGCGTTTTTTTTCAGAGCAAGTAAGTTGTTCCTTGCATTATGCTCAATTCATGTGGCAAAACAAACGCAGGAGAGGAAAAACATTTTTTTCTTTCATATTATATTCTTAGTTCTTTTTGTGAGATGTTGGATGAAGTGCGGAAATCGGGGACATTGCCTTATTTGGTCGTCTTAGTGGCTGTTCAGTCTATGTAGAATTTTTTTTTCATATGGCATAAGAAACGAAATAAAGGAATCCAATCCACCACCGCCATAGCTATATAATGACTATTAAGTATAAAAGAATAGTGCACATTATACAAGAATATATTCACACATAACAAGTACGTACGACATTACATGTTTCGACTAAACTCTTTTTTTTTTGCCACGAAATACTCTATGAAAAACTAAGAAGATTGAGGAATATTTTAGTAGTTCTTCCTCTGAAAAAGAGGCATACAGCAGAAACGAGATATAAAATGGCATAAGTGAAAGCAAGTCTGCCTTACGTACTTAAACATTTTTTTAAGAACTTGTCTTCGCAAAAAAAGTCCAAAATAAGTTAAGTCTTTAGTGGTTTGGTTAGGTTGCGTTTATTCAGCTTTTTTATGATTAGGGTCTACTTCCTATGTTACACGACGTGCATTCGAAAAACATTTTCGAAACCTTCAATTGCACCAAAAAAGTGTGCAGTGAAAAGTATGTGTTTTAGTGTGTAATGATGATTCCTCTTCTCATCTTTTCAACTTGATTTCTTTTCCTCCTGCTGCATTGTATAGCATCATCAAGTGAACTGATTCATCAGGAAAGTGATACTAACTTGACTTGCTGAGTATGACGAGCAGATAGTAGAAAAAAATCTCAATGCAGAACATTTGTTCGTTCTACGTAAATAATATGCATAGATCTTTGCATGTTATGTTATGCCTTCCCTAAAATCTGTGAATGTAGTAGAGTAGGTAGCCAGAGATAGTCAAACCATACCTGCTTCTTATAGGATTTAGTAGTATAAAGTTTTTTTTTTACATATCATCCTATATCATCCATCCACCAGAATCTGTGTACTTTACACGTTTTTAATCTTTCACTTGTATCTATCCCATATGCTTTTGCATTCTTTTGAAAGACGAACACACGCAAAATTTTTCGAGGAACGCTGATCCTTAAATGCTGATGCTGCTGCTGTGGCTACGCTTGCTTCTGTCTGTCTCACATAAAGTGTATAAAAATGAGCAGTGTGCTATTAATGACAATAATGCACTAATAAGTAGTCGTAATCTGAAATCCAACTTATTTGCTTCGTTTTTTAAAGCAATCCGTATTATTATACGGCCGTACACATTTTTCTTCAAGTACATGAGCTGAACTGAACTGAAGTTGACTGTTTGTGTGTGTGTTCAAGTTCGTGGTAGGAATCAAATGAACAACGCGATACCATAATACCACCATTCGAGAGGAGATATTTGCACGTTAAGCGATTACGTTGCTTATGCCGTTTGGAGATCGGAGAGTGAGTGAGCAGAGTTAATAGAGGTTAGGATAAGAATAGTATGCCTTCGCATTGTGTCTTCATGAAGAAGGAAGGAGTTAAAGTAAAGGAGCATTATTTATATTAGACTTTTTCGCTACTGAATTACAATAAGTAGAGAGAACCTGGCCTGGTCTGCCTGGCAAGCTGATGCTACAAGTTGACTTACTTGACGGGGGCGACTATTAAGATCCACAAGACTGTTGCATATGTCGCTATTGCTACTCTTCTTGTGTGGGTCTTTTTTCCCTACACTTTAGTTTATGGTCAGCGAAAAAAAAGTGAGAAGACGTTAGGAGAAAATAAATAATAATAAAAAAACGTTAATAAACAACGAGCACGAATCGATAAGGTTAAAGTATTTTTGTGCAGTGAGTAATATGAGTGTCCATCACGGCTAGTAAATGGCAAAATTAGTAGATGTTACGCGAAAGCTTGTCTGTTGACATCATCATATTTTTTTTATTGTTTTCACTGTCATTGGAACCATAATATTACGTGAGCTCGGCTGAGAAAAAGAGTCTTGTTTGTCTAAACCTCAAGCCGGAAAGATACCAGTGGAGTGCAAAGAGAACAAACATTTTTACGCTCTTCCAGCACCATTAACGGTGTGCAAAACAACTCAATCTTTACAGTTGTTTCATGAATGAATCATCTTATTAATAGGGTGATTAGCTCTTTGTGACATAAATAATTGTGTGGACCGAGATAGTCTAGAGATAAGACAGTTGTGGAAGTGTTGTCTAATCCTAATCATTGTCAATACTTTGTTTTGCAACAATTAGAGTTATTCAAATCTAAACAGGACAGTGATGCAGTGTTCATTTAAAAAATTGAGTTAAGATAGAGGACTGCAGATGAAGTATCGTGTTTACTAACTTGTGATTTTTTTTGAAACAGTTTTGAGTCTCAGTGACTGAAGTGTGTTTTAACGGTCTTTTCTCCTGACACAGTCTAGGAAAATATCGAATTGGTTGATAAAGTAAGTAAGCACTAATATAACTTGAAACTTGCATTGCTCGTTACGAGTAAATTATAAATTTAACTGATTACAAACGCAGTACAATGTGAATAGGTCTGTAGGTGTAGGATTAATTGAATAATTACATTTGGAAATTCATTAATCATCCACTCATATGTGAGCCTATATGTACTTGATAGGAACCTTCGATATTTTGTTTCGCATTAGAAATTTTGGTAAGGAAACAAAAAAAGTTTTTTTTTTTCAAATTACTTGATTGCATCGCTCGCTTGATCGCAATCCACTTTTCATATGTAAGATCACTCCTCATGTACCATTGCTTCTTTCAATTGAATTAAAGCCAAATCCAAGTCAACAAATTTGTGTGCTCTTCAAATCTTTGCTTAGCTATTTTTATTTTGAATGAAGCGTGTAAGGGTACTTTTTGAAAAATTTTGTTATCGACTCTTTTAAAGTTTAGATAAAATATAGAGATTATTGATAAGATAGAAAATTTTACGTGTTACACTGGTACTTGGACATGCGTGAACTTGTTGAAACAAAAAGCATAATAATTTATGGTGTTCGAGTCGTTCTACGACTGGGGAAAATCAATTAATATCCTCAAGGTTTTTCTTGAAAATGTATTTTTTCGAAAAGAAATTAACAATGAGAAATTGTAACTTAGGAATATTTTACTTTGCTGTGTAGAAATTAGGAACATTGTTGAAAATTTCTTTTTTCTCTAAGCCCGTTTCTGTGTTTCTGTTTGGTGCAGTGGTCCTGGTAGAATTGGCATATTTAAAATAGATTCAAACTTGTTTCCATCTCATGTTCGATGTAATGATGAGTCATTAGGAGAAATATGCCATGTTATATATACCAACCGAGTTGCTTTGCTCCTTTGCCTAACTCCGATAGTATCTATTTTGCTGAGATTTTATTTGAGAAAAATCCAGTAAACTTTTTTTCATTTTGTTCAATTCTTCTCTGGTAGTTTAGTGGTGATTGATTGTTTTAAGTGAGTCGTGAATTTATTATTCAGTTTGTAAATACAGAGTTTTCAGTAAAGGGGAGGGAATGGAATGCTATGGAAGAAAAGGGTCATGACTCTAAACCTTCACGTGGCACTTTTGTCCTCCTTATCTTTTCCAATAATAATGTATTTCTAAACGGAAGCTGATTGTGAGAGCAGCTCTAAAAACATCTTTTTGCTTTGCAAACCTACTGATTTACCACTCCATCCAAATCGTCATACCCTATTTTAATCTCACATGGAATTTCATATGAAACCGTGAAGGAGGGAGGATAAGTTTGCTTGAACGTTTATCAACCTCATTTTCACTTTTGCGAGGGAGAGTGATACGTGATAGGTGATGTGATGATGCTAATAGACGCCAAGTCATATTTATATAACTTCCGGTAGGCCTATGGTTTCTACTAGACTCCTGTATATTGACTTGCTATAATATTTTTTCTCTTGATAAACCAAAATTCCTTTAATTAACGAGTTAATTAATAACCGAATCAGGTGTTTCATTTTCCAGTTAATAAAATAAAAGCATAAATCTAGAAATTTATCTTTGAAATTACATGATATAGATCCGACATTCTATTATTGAGCCTCCAGTATCCCTTATAGCATTAAAATCCTCCCGAACTAAATTCACATAAAAATGTATAAAATATTATTGGGAAGCTCGCCGGCCGGTATGGAATTTGTGTGCGGAGGTGCTATAAAACGTGCATGGTACTAAAGAGCATTTCATTCCGCCTGCTTTGGAGTTGAGACGATGTTCAGCATGTCTCACAATCAGAGCATCATCTTCTCCTTGCTTTTCATGAGAGAACTTCAGAACTTCCCAGCTGCGTTACATTGCAAATGTGCTAGCGCTAGCCTTATTTGGGAATTGGTAGTATGAAATGTTTTATCTATCAGTATATACGTTTCCAAACTTAAAAAATACTTTTGTCGATATTACTTTTCACCTCATATTCATTTATAGTATTCACAACCGTTCCACATAGATGATAATTTTAAGTAAACAAACTTGGATAAATATAATTAGAATTAGGTGTTTAAAAGCGGATATTATTTTCACTTTTTCCATGAACAAATTCCTCAGGCAATATTAAAATAACAGTGTTATTTTTGGGATTATCTACGAGAATGTCATGCCTAGCCAGCGCATAGGCTTTTATGTTTGTAGAAAACTGATGAGTCTGAAAAGTTGTACAGGGAAAATTGAATGTTCTAAATTGTTTAAACGCTCTATCATAGATAAGTGTGGTTAGTTTTTTGAGTAATGGGTGACATATAAAGAAGTCTAAGAAGCATATTCTCATGCAAAATAAAAAAAAACGAATTTTTGAACTTATTGTCGGCTTGTCAATTCCTAGTTTTATTCGAATAAGGGAAGGGAACATTGGAAGACTTAATAATGGCGAAGAATCCACTTTGAATTAAGATTTTGGCTTACAAGCTTTCATACCAAATCTTATGATTGCTTTTATAATTACAACTTTAAAAGGTCAATAAAATCGATTGCATGTACTGTGAATTCATGTGACCAGAGTAGGGTTTGAGGACCAGTATCAGGCATCATGATCATGATTTTGTAATGTTTTGATAATGATTAATTCACGTGTAATTAAATATGTTTTGTGTTAGCTTCATGCATCCAGAAATGCAATGTAATTTCCTAATTTCAAGGTAAAGCGTACAAACATCGAGACATCTTTATGATTTTTTATCTTTCTTCGAGCATGACATGCATGTAGCCGAAGGCAAAGCATTTCAAGCTTCCTAGGTATTCCCGGGAACTACGATTTTCAAAGACTTGGTCAATTTGATTATTTTGAAGTTTTCATTCAACTTGGGTGTACTAATACCAACATTACATGAGTAAACTCTTTTGCGTAGAGTCGCATTTACGTTTTTTAAGTCGTTACATATAATTAAAATTAATAAGTTGTGTGAATATCAAGCTAAAGATCATTACATCATTTCTTGTCAAATAGGAGGAACTCGAATTTAATTGGAAAAGAATTACGTCAAATGGGACATAAAGTACTGGTAATTAGTCCGCATTGTCGCATTGAATTTATTATGTACGTCTTGAAAATTAGAAGACTTAAATTTTTATTTGCCTTAAATTCGCAAATACTTAACAAATTATTTTTCAGACTTAACAAAGGAAACTTGTATATATACACCTTATGGGTTTGCTGCGCTAGAGAAACAGCCTATTCCTAAGCTTAGAGTATACACATACGTGCCAATTGTGGTTTTAAGTTAAATTGGTTCATTAATATTTTTACCTTGAGTGTAACCATGAACATTCTTAATTATGCGCTGGTACCATTCAGCTGTAAAGTTTTTACTTGTAAAGTAAAATCATCGTACATTTTTCTTTAATTTTTGAATGGAAAGTTTTAACATTGAACTGGTTCGATAATGTTATATATGGCTGTTGAATAGAAACCTTGAACAGTTTCCGCTGATGTAAGTTTATACCGTCTTATGTAAACGCTTTTGTCATTTAGTCATTTACTCGAAAAAAGAGAAGAGGCGACAATACCATATTTAGTTATTCACCAAAAATTTTCGTGGTCATCGTGAATGTGGTGTTATATTCTGGTTTCGGGAATGGACATCTATTAAAAGCGTGAAGGGAACGGTTGTTTCCTGTGTTCAGTTAATACTATATTATATCAAATATTATTACGCTCAGTCCATTTGCCCATCATCATATCCTGTACTGTAAACTGTAGAGAAGCATTACTAATGATTTGATTATATCTACTTTTTCTCTCTCGCTTTCAGAGTAAGTGAACTGTGTTGACCAACAGCAGGATCATCCTCATCATCATTAGCGCTCTCAACTCAACATATTAAAATTTATCGCTATTTTTTGTGGCCGTAATAATCTATGCTTGACTTGACAAGTGATTGGTAACGTCAACATATGCCAAGTGAGTCGTGGTGATCGGCACTCTGAAACTCGGAATTTCACGCCGAATAAGAACCCTAACCCTGATGCTGCTTTCTCATCAAATCTATAGACCATCGTGTCATACGGTATAGACATAGACTATAGACAATCCCTGTGAGCGTTGTATTCTTCGACTTTGGAGTGTAGTGGATCTCTATAACCTCCGGCTAGCCGAGAGAAAGTACTTGTTTCAACTGTAACATCTGAACTTATCACAAGTAAGTGATTTTTCAATTTATTTTTGATGCTTACGAATTGTCATTTTGTTATACCTTTGCCGGTGTCTAGCACGAGCATTTATAAAAATGTGCTTTCGCTAACTATCGCTTATGCAGACAGAGAGGAGTTCATGATGATTAGGTAGATAACACAAAAAGTGATGTAGTGGGCGTTCATCCTCATTATTATGCACATCTGCAAACAATCTGCATTTTGTTTGAAATAAACGATCGGTTAGGAGGAATCATATGTTTTGTAATATTTTAAATGCAGCCTTCAATTGTTATTTTCATAGAAACAATAGGTTTTCTTACAATAATTTTGATATTGCTAATATCCTTAAAATAAGTAAATTTAACGGAAATTTCTAAATTTTTTATTGAATTAAATTATGTACAAATTTAGGGTCACTTTATTACGCACTTACTTCCTTTTTACACTTAAACATTACTAGTTCTTATTATTACAACTTACTATCATAATCCTATTTAAAAAATCTGGTTCTAGTTTTCCTTGTAAAATACAAATCAGAAAATATATACGAAAAACGATCGACAATATAATTGTCATGTCAGGCTGATGGGGCACTACATGTTAAAACTCCTAATTCAATCTAATGCCTAATAATGTAATAATGTAAAAATGCCTCTAATTCTCCCCTGATATCTCCATCGTCATTTCTTCCCTTAATCATCCCCCCTTCATTTTTAAAATTTGCGGACAAAAGCCAAAACTCATTATTCAAGATCTCAATTCCAGCCTTGAAACTATTTTGTTATAATATTGTCAAAGGACCAATACAAAAATGAGACATTTTATAATTAAACCATTAAGAGTTGGCTTCACCAGGGTCTTTGATATTTTATTAAGTCTCTTACAATTAGAGTTTGTTTTGGTTTATATTGTATTTAGAGAGACTCTTTCAAACTAGCCCATAATTATTGGTTGTGCTGAATTCCGGTTCGGTTACTTTTAGGGGTTTTGAGGTCTTGGATGAGTTTTCGCTTTTGTCAGCAAATATTAAAAACGGAAGGAAAAGGACTAGGGAAAAAATGGCTAAGGGAGATGAAGAGGGGAAAAAGATAGGCTCCCTTCAAAATTTTCAAATTATAGAACATAATTTCGCACTGCAAAATGCGTTCTATCATGATTATTCAGTGAATAAAATTTAGAGTACACTAATTGTCTGTTCTAAAGAAGACTATAATTTCTAAGTAACTGAAGCTAATATAATGAAGAAAACCATACAGTTTGTGATGAGTTTGCTACACTTAGATTTTAGCTAGGTTAACACAAACATTTAACACTATGGAATACTATGATGAAAAACGAGTTTAATATTAATCACTCTCATCCATTAATTGAACTGCTTCAGATTTAATGGGAAAAGAATGCTGTTGGCAAATCACAGCACTTTCGTTGCTTTCATATGAGTCCTCTATACCATCGACGTCGTTGGTGGAAATATGTGCTCGGAGAAATAAAATTTTATCAATAAATTTGGGTTCGATTTGGTAAAACGATGAGTACAATCGGGTGGAAGTCTTAGTAAAAGTAAGTCTAGGAGAACGGGCTAGGCCACTCATGCAAAGGTACCTTTTAGCCAGACAGGATAGGTTCGGATAGTTATCACTGTTTCCTTTCCACCATTGACATGGATCCACTTCCATGAGGGGAATAGGTTCCCGAAGATATTTACGAAGTTCCTCCTGACAATCGGTCGTCGGTGCAGGTACGTTTTTTCTCTGAAATACTTTCGTAAGAATTGCCACCATTTTGGAAGAAGACCTACTCCCTTTCGAAAGTGCAGGGGAAGCGGTTGGTGAGTTTGTATTTAGAGGATCATTTGTGGTCATTCTCGAGTACTCCGGGTTTTCAGTTCTTACAGACGTAATAGTGCCTGTATCTGACTTTGAGGCTTTCTTGCCGTTTTCGTGGAGTAGTTCGAGAATAGTGTCGTGCAGGACTTGACGCTGTTCCTCGTTGAGGAATCTCATCTTTTTGTATCTCGGGTCTAGAAAGGTACACACGACTAAAGTTTTGCTTCCAATCTCAGTAGCTTCCATGTTAATCCCCAATGTCTCTTCAATAAATCTTTGCACTGCGTCCATTATCTCCCGTTCTTTACAAGTTTCGTCTAGAAACTCTTCCAGGAACAAATGCCGTAGGCCCAATACCATGGGTATGATTGAGGACGCCGTAAATTCAGGCGCCTCCATGATACATTCTACTATGTCATTGATGGGTCCTTGAAGTTTTACCAAAGCATTTAGGTCTTCAGTCCCCATTCTTGTAGGTGGGTGTGAGCCGTCTGGGGGAGTGTTAGTCATTCGGTCTTTCAACGCTGCAACCATTTTCCCCGGGTGATTACTCACATCATGATAGTTTTGGCAAAGGGTAAGTGCTAAACGCTCGCATTCGGTTTTGATATTATATTTGAGGACGTTCTGTACCTGTGAGTACAACACTTGGTAACTTCTACTGAGAGTATGAACAAAGCAGGGAATAGTAGTTTGGTTCAAAATTTCCATTTGAGTTTCATGCTCTTCCGAGTTCATAAATATGCTCACAACTTGGTCGGTTTTTACGCTATATTCATCCAGCAATGATTGTACTAAAGTAGAAATTTTCGCGGATAACATAGCCCCGTCCATTCCAGGACTGTAGTCTGGTAGCGGCCGCACTCCCAAGAGCTGTGACTGGAAGTGCCAATCTTCGCTGATGTAGTTTATCGTGGATAACACATATAACTCTGTCGCATTTTTCTGATAAAGCTCCAGGGACAAGGATAGATCTTTTCCTTGAATGTCTCGCTGAATCTCTTCTTTAACGTCAAGGTACATTTCATCTATTGTGGTTACTACGAACGGCAAAATGCTTCCGTTCTTTTGGCTCACGCGAAGAAAGAATAGCTCGTTTAGGTTCTGAAGCATTTTTCTGAAGAATGGGTTTTCAAGTGTACGTACTGGCAACAAGTTTGTAATCAAATAGAGGGCCATGCACCTGTTCCAAAACAAGTAGTTTAATTTTACAGTGTATAATATTTTTGCAAAAAAAAAAAAAAAATAATAATAAAATCAACTTACTTTGCTGTTTCATGTGCTTCTGTCATGGTATAAGCCTCTGGTGGGGGGCCTGGAAGTGTGCGCATTCTCATTTTGCTTGAACTTGCAGAGTTAGCAATGCTTCGCACCATAATTTCATGGTTATGATCAACATCTCCATCAAGTTCAATCATGGACTCGTGATCACCTTCAAAAATCTCTGTTTCCCCTACCTCTCCAACCAAGCCGTTCTCTTCGGTATGGTGTGGAGAGGAAGGTGGCGATGATGTCTCCTCTAACATGTTTTCTGTTTTTCCTGGAGTGGCTGTGGTAGCAACACCGGCCTTACTTGTAGATTGTGCTGCCACTTCTGTCGCACGATTCCTCCGGTGTAGACTTTCAATAGCACCGGGGTGCTTCCTGTCCAGATGGCCACGCATTCCCGTAGTACTTCCTCCAGGATTTTTAAATACTACTTTGCATAAAACGCAAACTGCACGAGAGATTCCATTGTCATGGGGCAGGGCTCGAAAATAATTCCATACTACACTAGTTTTCTTTCCGATTCGTGGAGTGTCCGAGCTAATAGTTTGTCGGCGTCTATACGACAAACATTTTAAATGAAATAAAAAAGTCATGAGCTGAGTTCTTCATACGAATCCTCCAAGTGTGGATAATCCAACTAACCTCATTTTCTTCCCTTTCATTGGAGTCATTGTTTTTCGAACTGTTGTGGAGCCTCCTTCCTTTACAAATCTTCCTGCAGGATTCCGATTCCGCGGTAAGTTCATCGTAGTATTTTATAGTGACCCAATATCGGACAGATAGAAAGAAATCGACGAGAAAAATTAAGCGTTACTGCTTTCTCGAATCATAAAATTTTACCCCTAAAATAATTAAATAATGACATTTATTCATCATCTTTAATCTATCTTTTTTTGGAGAACACTCTCCAAATTTAAATATCTCGCTCAGGTTTCATACCTATTTCGATGATGAATGAGATAGGAAACAATGGTAAAAAAAAAAAAGATTAGCTAGATTAACTTTATACGAATATCGGGGTATTCTCGGATTAATTAGTTGCTCTGTATTGGAATAATGGTTAGGAAAGAGGAATTTAGCCCAGGTTTCCTTTTTCTCATCACATCTACTCATATATTTACAAATATTATATTACATGTTGCCATTTTCTTACCTTATATGGGTTATGTTAACGCGTAGTTTTTGTCAAGATTTGTCCTACATTAAAATAAATTGCACTGTTTAATATGCCACGACACACTATTTAGTACTTGTGGAATCGGTCTAGTGTCGAGGAAAAAATTCTGCGTATATATTTTGCACTGGCTAGGGCTGAAGAATTGAGAAGTAATGTTCAAATTCAAAAGTTATGTCGATAAAATGTATTACGTGAACAAGTTGAAACAGACCGATCTGAATAGATGACGCAACAATGAGGTTAATTAATGATATTAGGAACCAAACAAATATAAATTTTGTCTTTGTTATCACTTTCGATAATGGTCTCGTCTCGTCGGTGTGCCATTCTGTACTATTGTGCTTGTTTCATAATGCACACTAAGGGGGCTTCTTCATCGCAGAGAAATTATCGTATCGTTAAAATGCTACCAGCAAGACCAAATTTCTTTCCATAATATATTCGTCCGTTGGGTTGAGAGATACACTTGTCC
>JAANSQ010001813.1:0-13817 GCA_036850885.1 Lepidocyrtinus dapeste | reverse complement strand
ACTGGGATGTGCTACCAAACGCATATCCAAGTGCAGGAAAAAGTAGTCAAGAAGAAGAAGGGCGCTGGCCGTGAGCAGAATCACGCCAAAGAGGAGGGGGAGGAGGAGACGCCAGCAGAAGAGGTGGTGGTCGAAACTGCTCAGGAAGTTATCATCGGGCTGAAGGACACTGTCATAAGTATGATCCGGGAATTCTGCATGAAAACCCGAGGGACTGCGTTGTAGTGGTACACCTTGGATGGAAAAGTTTTGGGGTCAAACGCAACGGGAAAATGGTTTGCCACCACACTGTACGTAGGGTACACGGATGGCGGTGCCTTTCTTGGACAGAGTGGGTGAATCCTGTTGGGATCTACCTCCGCCTGACCAATTATGGCCAGAGATGAGTTGATCTGTTCCTTCACCACCATATCTCCTGTTGAGAAATATTTAATTAATTAGTTGCAGTGGAATTGGATTACTCACTTTGCTTAGAGCTTAACTTGCCTTTGCGTGGTGAACCTGAGTTCGACACATTCAACCTCTTCATTTGCAGAGACAAGCCGGTGTTACTTGGTGCGTTATCATCCCCAGATCTGGCGGATAAAGGAGAGGATACAGCTGCCTTTCTTGGACGGAGAGGGCGAATCCTGTTGGGATCTACCTCCGCCTGCCCAATTATGGCCAGAGATGGGTTGATCTGTTCCTTCACCACCATCTCTCCTAGAGAAATATTGAATTAATTAGTTGCAGTAGAATTTGAATTATACACTTTGCATAGAGCTTAGCTTGCCTTTGCGTGGTGAACCTGAGTGCGACACATTCAATTTCTTCATTTGCAGGGACAAGCCGGTGTCGTTCGAGATACTTGTAGCGTAATCATCCCCAGATCTGGCGGATAAAGGAGAGGATACAGCTGAAGAAGCCGCGGAACCACCCCAAGGGCGTGGAGTCGTTTGTGAAAAAGACCCACAATCACTGGATGCAGTGCAACTGCCAACAATGACTTCCACTTCCTTGATCTTCTCTGCCGCAGCATTATCACGCAACGTTTTCTCGATATAGCGCTTTGTCCACACGTTGTTAACCGGAGCTTTATGATATGGAAAGACCAGATTAATACCAGTGAATTTTCAATCAAATAAATCGGTAAACCATTATAACAAACATACCGGGAGGAGGCGCACTCGACTTAGCTTCATCAACAGAAGTCACCGATGCCTTTGAACTTTGAACAGGCGCAGATGGTGGCGGTGGGGTTTTTGGCTTTGCCGACTCTTTGTCCACACATTGGGAGGAGGCGCACTCGACTTAGCTTCATCAACAGAAGTTACCGATGCCTTTGAACTTTGAACAGGCGCAGATGGTAGGGTTTTTGGCTTTGCCGACTCGTAACTACCAGGCGCTGAATTTTGAAGTGGCTTACTCCACGCAGACGTTTGAGAAGTGGGAGCTGGTGGTAATGTTGCAGGAGGCTTTTGTACCTCTTTGACAGTCTCCACCTCAGTCATTCCTGCAGAGGTTGACCCAGAGACTACATTAGAGCTTGTAGTAAGTCTCCCACGAGCCTTTCCACGAGTTGGAGGTTGACTACCACCTGCGGCAAGAATTTAAGTATAAATTTCTTAGGTTGATCATATTAAAATTATTTAATTAACGATACTAAAGGTTTAATGATTAAACCAGTTTGCTAAAATTGATTAAAACATCTTGCAAACTGAACACGTACATTCAATTTGAATAAATCAGGTTTCATGAAATTGGAGCAATTGAACTTTTACTTGTTCATGATTGGAATTAAATTTAATCAGACTCATCAACCTTAATGAATCTAAGAATGGCAAATTTTTAATAGTAAAATATTCCTTACGTCCAACTCCACGCGCGAGATCAGCCCAGCTAATTTTTCCGTTCTCCATTATTTTTCCTCCTTACGATTAATTACAGAGAATTTATGAATTTAAAAGTTTGAACTTAACACTGATGAACTTTTTGAGTTAACTGCTTTCAAAGAAAAATTGAATTTAAAATGGTAAAATCACTAAAATCTTCCGAAGTCAATTTCAATCCAAATGCTTTGAAATTCTAAGAAGAAATGAACGAATCAATGCCGACGTGCTCAAACGAAAGCTTCTTTGCTCGCCAGACATAGAGGCGCTGGCGATCGATATAACAGTAACAGTTTGAACGAGCGAAGGCACACTAAAACACAGGCAGGTAGGCAGAAATTCTTCCTGTAATGCAATAGCAAGGAGTAAAGGGCAACGTACTGAAACGATAATTTGTATTATGTATTTGTATGTGTGTTAGTCAGTTAGTCTTAGTCTTAGTCTGTTTGTGTAAGATAATTTATGTGGTAGGCATGGCATGTTCTTTCTTCTTTGTTGGTTTCTTACATGTTTTAAAAAATGTGTAACGGTCAACAAGAAAGCAAATAGCAAATGCACCTCAGAAGAACGTTCATCGAATGGAATCGCCTACGGCATGGCTGGTGCACAAATTTTGCCGCGATTGCAAAACAAAGAAGAAATGATAAAGATGGCTGTAAAGTTAAATGAAGTAAAACTTTGAGACATATTCATTCAAAAATGACCTTTGATGGTACATTAAAGATATTGTTGCATTTCATGTCATTCATAATTATTTAGTTAATTAGCTATACTTTAAAGTCTTTAATATTATCTTTTAAGTATCTTATCTTATCTTAAATATTTACTAGAGAAAGCAAAGCAAAAAATAGGTTTAATCATATATATGTAATTATAATTTATAATAAATTAGTTTTTTATGTAATGCCGTAGTTTCTTACATGGTCATAATCACATTGCATAAAATTAGACAAAAGATAAGATGGAAAGATTACGATTGTGAAAAACCGCCATCCCAATTATATCAGAACCAGATTAGCAAAACCCTCTTGGAAAATCTTTTCTGTGGATTGAAGTTGGTTGAAATTTTTTGGTGCTTCGAACAATCAATTTTGGCTGTCATTTTCATGCATCATCAAATTACATGAATCCACAGGAAACCTATTGAATTGAATGTATAACTTAAACTTTAAATTTTAGCAAGTTTAAAAATTGATCGACCCACTATTAGCTCAAGAAAATAGCAAGTTGCACATCCCACTAGCATAATACCCAAGAGGAGCATGACTGCAAAGAACTCCTCAAAATGAATCAACTCATCTTCCTCCCCTCCATGAGCTCCATGCAGACCCACACTCTTCCCAAAAACTTCTTCCCTAACGTAGGTATTTTTATTCCAAGTGACATTGAAACCACCCATCTCTGCAATTTCATTAATAATTTGTATTTGATAGTGAATGTCAAACCCTTTCCTAACAATTCCTGTGATTCCAGTTTCCTCCAAAGAGGCTAGAATATTTTGTATCTGTTCCATGAAGAAAAATTTCTGCTTAAAATACCACAACTTGACTTGGGGCAAATATGTCTGTGCATTTACATTCTCCATAATTCTCCGATTTGCGAATATATGTAGAAGAGGGATGTAAAATCTAGTGCAAATCCAGTCCAGACAACCTGTTTCCCCTACTTTGTACAGGAATGCGATTCTGTTGTCTGTACGGCAAAATGTTGGTGTGTGCGGTGGATCCTCATAAAATCTATCCCTGTCCTCATATGACTTACATTCCAGTGCTTTGTGAACTGAAAAGTTTTTTACGAAGTATGGTTTATAGTTAAAGTATTCTGAATTGATCAAACAGAACAAGTTTATATCCTTCAGCATATGCGTTTCGAACTGATGTACTAGTTTAATCCGTCTGCCAATTCCATTAGTTTCTACGGCGAGTTCGGGGGCCAGCTCATTTATAGCGAGTGACCTTTCCGCAAAAACTGGAATCTTTGTGGTTGTATTTTGTTCATCAAATAGTTGGTTCATCGATTCTGGTATATGGGTCGGTTGTGGTGGTACAGTTAACCTAGATGTGACCACGGAGCTGTACATATTCCTGGGAAGGATAGCTGCAAAGAGCCAGATTATGATGAGCATGCCACCATTCTTCCAATTGATGCCCTTCCAAAGGCCATACCCTTGCTCCAAAAGAGCTGCGACTGTCCACAGCGCAACGATTTGGGAAGATACGTTGGAACTCCCAAGCCAAATGAATACATTAAGAAGTATCATAGAGAGCAACAGCAGGATCCAGAAGTAATACGGAAGTGGGGAGATGATCGCATTAATATCAAAAGCCAATTTACCTAAACTCTCTCTTTGTCCCAGTACCACGACGAACCTTAGTCCGTCAGTTTGTACGCCAAATGGGGACACGAAGCCTTGGTAATCATGAAGATCTCGAAGCGTCTTGGAGCCTAGGTATTCTGCTTGTTTGACGAAATAAAAACGGCCAGTGGCTGAAAAATTATGCCGTGCTGCTAAAGCATGCTGAACGCAGACTTTCATCTGTTCTACTGTTTCATACGTAACAAGTGGGTGTTCCGGGAAACAATAATTGTTTCGATGAGGGTGGACCAATCTGCTTTTTCTGTCACGTAACCCGAAATCGTTTATTTGTTTGTGGAGCAACTTCCACCTACTTTCAATCTTGATTAAGGCCCAATTAGATTGCTCTAGTTTCATCAGGACAGCAGTACGAGATGCTTCTTCTGGATCAAATTTCTTGTACACTGTTCCGCAGATCCTACATCTTCCTACCCAGTCGCATATCAGACACAGGTTGCTTTTGGCACACGTGAAACATCCCAAGTAAGCCTGGATGTTGCCATAGAAATTGCTACTCCTCAGAATCACTGCTACCAACTTGGAGCTGGGCATTGAATAAAGTTTAGCGAAATAGGAGAAATCCGTTGGATACCTAAGTTCCAAGTGATCTGTTAGGAATGCGAGGATGTACGTTGGAGGAATAAATGCCTTCTTCTCTTTAGAAATTTCTAAGTATTTCAAATGCTCCTTCCAGAAAGGAAATATAACTGTAGTCAAGTTTACCGACTTGGCAGTAATTTCATGGTTATTGCGAGACGTTGAGAAGGCATTGATGACCACTCTCGCTACACAAATTGGTCGGAGGGTGTGTCGTAATTGCTCAAATACCTTTACAAAAATGGATGTCAAGTCGTAATGGAAATTAGGCAATGTGGTACCTGTATTGTTATCAACTTTAAGGTCTGGAAAAATATGCAGGGTAACCAATACGAGTTGAAAGTTGGAGTGGGCTTGGTTTAAAATAAACCCCAACGAGTCCGTAATGTTGGCATCATGGACCTCTAGGAACGGCTCTCGTGGAATGTGTATCGTACACATTTCAAACACATTAATCCATTCTAACAAGGCTTGCCTGTAGGCCAAATTTTCTATAATTTTAGCCGAAGTCTGCAAAGCACAATTAAATAAAAATTGTGAAGAAAACAAAAATATTAAAAATGGTTTTATTATTCGAGCCATATTCCAAAAAATCTTTGAGTCCGGTCCCCGGCAGAGATAATTTTTTAAAAAAAGTTGAAAGTATAAATTACAAATACATTTGAATTTCCGACTCTTCTCATACTTGTTACAAATTAAATTTAACCGAACCGAGACATTAAACTAAGATTTCAAATAGCTACATGAGGTATTTAATTAAACGTTTCGCTCTGATAGCTTTTAGGGGCAATATTATGCTTCAATAATTTTATTTTGCAGGCATTGGAACTTTCATTTTGCCACTGGACAAATAACATGAGAAATTTATTTGAGACGGTCAAAATTACTCAAATTCAATAAATTAAATTGCTATAATATACTAATATATCGAATTAAACAAACCAAGTACAAATTCACACCACGCGCTTTTGTATCCAGACTCCAGACATTCCGTAAGTTTTTCTACTAATTTTTATGGAATGCAATGCTTTCTCCACATGCAAGTTTAAGTACCCAATGACTCTGCTTCAATTTTTAGTACTTTCATGTAGGCTGGTTGAAATTCAGCCTGTCTATTTAATTGCTACTTTTAGTGGCTTGTCTTTTTGACCGAAAAAATATTCGTTTCTTAGAGAAATTAAATCAAATTATTTCAAGCTTCAAAACAGACAATTATATAAAACTAATCACTAATTATCTTATTTTAAGAGAATCGTAAACACTGTAAATATGTGTATGTAACAGTAAATAAGAATTTTTTATTAACTCTTTTACCTTCTTTACACGCGCCCATAAGCAGTTACTGTCGTTAATTATTTTAACAGGAGAACGTGTGGATACCAGGCACCGTGCTCAACTTTCATTTCACCTAAGCCATGCGTTTTGTAGGCGGAATCAGTCAGCACATTAGCGAGGTCAATACTAATTAGTAGCTCTATCCAAAAACAACAGGTAATTATTTATTTGAGCCTCTTGAGTATATAATTGGGGAACTCGAGTCATGTTTTGAACACTTTGATCAGATTTTGACAGTATCCTAAAGCTTACCTTCGATATGGCAAAAGTGACGGAAGTTTACGGGTCCTTCTTCAATCTTTGGAAATATACTGGCCACCTTCCCATCAATTACAACAGCATATCCCAACCAAGATCAGTTTCTCTGGTGTGTGGCCTTTTCCGAAAGCGTTTCTGGTTAAACGTTTTTCTCAGTCTGTACTTCTTCTTGTGGTACACTTTGGCAGCTTTTCGAGCCAAATTTATTCTCGATGACAACATAATGTGCCTCCTGGTACTTTGTTGGGTTATTGGAACAATCATGGGCATTTTAGGACACAACTATAACCAACTTGCAAACTTTACTAAGCGTATTGCCTTTTTAAACCGTTTACTCCAATTCGAGGACAGAGTTTTTGGTAAGGTTTTTGACCATTACTCTCTTAATGATTGTTTAATTATTTTAGCTTATTTTTGGTTAACAAATTTAGAAGAATATCCCGAATGTGAGAAACGCCATGCTAGTTCTTGTAGAAGAGTCTTCTCAACCTTCAACTTCATGTGGATCACGTCCATAGTGGGCGTCACCTTTCATTACTTCTCTCAACCCAGTCTATCTGCTTACCACTACTCCTTTATCTTCACACCTCCATCAAGTTCAATTAAGTTCCAAGAGGACCCCATCTTCATCACTTTATTTTCCCTGCCCGAAATATATGCCATGTTTTTAGACTACGGACATATCATTTTACCGGATATGTTGACCCACATGGCCTGCGACTTTGTTACGGAGACTTTAGTCTCCTTAAGCGTGGATAATAGATTTACGCAAAAAATTGACTTTGGAGATATTTCCAAAAAGTACAAACAGCTCTTTTTACTGAATGTAGATATCAACAGTAATTATGGTAACATGATGTTCATCGTTGCTATATTCAACATTGTCCAAACTGCCCTGTGCATGTTTAGCATGATACGCCTTGCAAAATATCTTCCAGTGGAGTATGGAATGCTCTTTTGGACGAACGTGGTCTTCTTCATGCTACGCTACTTTCTTGCCTGGAAATCCATGGCTAATGTCAAGGAAAGGTCTAGAAATTTTTTTGCCTTTTGGAGTAAAACTATACGTATACGAACTTATGGAATGTTTGAGCTGAAGCTAAACTTGAGAATTTTAAGATCACTCAAAGCCATTAAATTTGTCATAGGTTCTGACATATTTGCAAACTTTGCCATGAGCAATTTTACACTGCTTAATATTATCTATTTGACCTCAAGCAATATTATTTTCTTTTTGCAAATTGATGGAAACTAAAAAACATGAAGGTGTTTATTTGTAAATTTACAATATCGTTGCAAAGTATGAAAGCTCATAATGCCCCGGGTTAAGTCTGAAACAGCTAAAGTAACCGAAAAAGAAAAAAAAATAAAATGTATGCTACCAACTCAAGGGGAACATTATATAACAATTTTAATGTTTTAACATAATTGAAGCTTAATGTATAATTTATTTTAGATGTACATCAAGTGCAATGAGTTAAATTGCAAAGCAAGTGCAAACAAATTACCAAAATGTACGTCACAAAGTCTCTCAAAAGCACAAAGTAAATGTTCCCTACAGTTGTCGGAAAATCAATCTTCTTAATTGATTTTGCCACTGTATACGCAATGAAGTGCACTTGTTACTTTGCTGAGCTTATGAAGCTATGTATTGATTTTGATATGTCCATCTCCGTTTATTTGTCCGTACGCCATAATACCTCTCTAACGATTGAACTTACTGAACCGATTGATTTCAGATTTGGTATATGAGTGTTTGGGATCCAAAGGATGAGCTTTATAACTTCTCGGTCATATCGGTCAATGGTGGTCAAAGGTGAATAATTTTTTAGTTCTAGAAATCCATAGTAGCTTATCAGAGCTTAGGCTATCTACAAATCCATCGTGTTTGATTGCTCATTTTAAGACCCTTTGTCCTCTGATTACGAAAAATTTAACTGTTCAAGGCCGGTAGGGGCAGATTAGGTTTATACCTTTAAGCATTTGATTCAATTTACAGCAGTAACCTTTTCATTATCTATTTTCAGCTACGTTCTAAAATGCTTTTAACAGCTTTATTGAAATATGGTTTCTTAAGAGTGGGCATGCTTGTAGATGAACAGCAAATTGAAGGAACAGACATTAGACAATTACTTTACAAACAGAAGTATTTTGTAATAATTTAACCATTTTGTGGGCATTCCTTTCACAAATACTTCCAAGATGATTCCCAAGGAGCAGCTGAAGTTAGTTCTTTTATTTCTACATTTTCTTCTGATCCAATCCAAGAGCTTCAAGGAATATCTAATTTTTGACGAAAACACCACCCTTTTCCAAGGACTGTTGAGGTACATCAAGATATTCGAAAACTGTACTATATACCTCGCTCAAGGAAGTTCTTCTGAGAGGTGGTCTGATGAGCACGATCTGGCTTACTTTGCTTGTCATCAAGCTACTGGATATTGCATCCTCGCTCACAATCTTTTCTTTTCCACCCTATTCAGCGACAAAACGTTTGATAATTTAGATCGGTTAATTTACTTACATCAAGTCGCTAATTTCTCTTATCTAAACCACTATCTCCCTTACATAAACACATATCGTAATTTGAGATATAGTGCGTCATGCTCGACTTTACTCATTCTTCCCAACAGTTTCCACATGCAGACTCAACTAACCACAAAGAATTCTTCGGATCTGGGGTATTCGGTTGATTTCGGAGTTTCATTCCCAAATTACATTTTCGTCATTTTTGACCACCTACAAAATGACCATTCTTCCCATTCTTTGGTTCTACCCAATTCCATGGCATCTGCCAAACTTGTGGCTTTATCTTTAGCAGAACCAAGTAAAGATGAAATTTTAGTGTCGTGCTTCACCTGCACTAAGCCGTTAACCATTCTCCGTGACTCATTTCCCGCTCGAGTTCTCGTTCTAAAGACGCTCTCCAAAATTAATTATTTGAACGAGCTGGACTTATTATGGGAGGAAATAAACAGGAGACAATTTAACAACTTTGGAGCTAAGGGAATACCAAGAAATAAAGAAAAAAAATACTTTCTTCGAGGTTGTCCTAACATACGTTACCGATTAATGGCAGATTACTTAAGTGAAGATTCTTCCGTACAGGAAGATTCCTGCTTAAAACGTTATTCGTTGTGGGCAAGAAACTGTACTACGTGTGTGATTGATGGTAGCAACAGACCAATTTCAAAATTAGGCCTTAATCTCTATTTTCCCATGGAATATGATTTAATGACGATTGGTGCGAGGTCAATTGGTTTAAGATACTTTTATGTTCTGGACACTCATGAACACATAAGGAGGGTGACTATGGACCTCAAGAAATTCTTGAAGCCTTTCGAGTGGAGGGTTTGGCTCTGCATTGTGTCCTCAGCAATGTGTACGTGTGCATTCATCGTCCTCCTGGAAGGTAATCATATAGAACGACTAGGGGCTAGTATATTTTGGATGATATCTACAATGCTGGAACAAGATGGAGATATTGCCCTCCCAAGGCGTGCGAGGAGGCATATTTTTATAATCATTACCTTTTTATTTGGCACTTTCATCCTCCGAGTCCTATTTACTTTCTCCATGTATTCTGACCTAACAATCATCCCCACTCCACCTAACCTCCCTAGAAGTAACCATGACTTTTTAAGGGACTTTGAGAAAAATAACCTTACAATTTATGTTGGCTCCGTGGGAGCAAATGTTATGACCGAGATTTTTCCGTTTATACGAGAAAACAAAAAACTGGTAACACTCCGGAAATTCTATGACAGCTTAGCAAAATCTACTGTAGCCATTACATTTCGCGATGGAATGATTGAAAAAATTGCCAAAGCGGTATTGAATATATCCTCTTCGGGCATGGTTGAGTGCAATCCAGACCATAATAATTATTTCCAAGGGGCAATGGAGGAAAAAAACTCTTACTGCGGGACTTCTGGCCGTTTTGCATACATTTATCTAGACGAAGACACTCCAAACCTACATTTACTCTTATCCATGTTCAGTAGCAGGACTCTCTACAAGCCTGTGGGGACACCCGCGTTTGCTTTAGACTTCAAAATTTATGTCTCCAACGGAAGATACTTCTTTTCGGAGAGGCTCCATAAAGATATCGCTGGACTGGTTGAAACAGGTTTTCAATCCCATTTTGACAAATGGACTGAGACTTTGCATACTTTGAAAGGATTGAAAGCGTATGAAGCTCTGTTTCCTCTGAGAAACTACAGTTTCTATGGCTACGTATCCCAGTACCAGAAGCAGCTGTCAAAAATGAAGCTGTTACATGGAACAATGCTTCAATCCCGAGATAATAGTGCAGAGTGGCAGCGTGGTGCACGCTGGGAGGAATTTCGGTTGATTTTTGTCTTACATTTTGGTCTTTGCTTTATCTGTATCATAACGGTCTGGATCCAGAAAGCATGTGTAATGTGGATCCAAGAGAAAAAAACTTAATCGTTAAGTCAGTCTCATTGATTTTAGCAATTTAATCATATAGATTAATCCTAGATTCACACGAAGACTTTGGGAGTGGGTCTAAGTTATGGTTATGAGATTTCGTTTCTACTTTAAATGCCCAAAGGGTTTAACACGACCCTTCTAATAAATTTGACCCCGTTTTTTTAACTCGAATTGGGGGGATTTTTATCCCAAAACAAGGAGGACTTGGCTCATGCCAAGCACGAGGAATCTTGTAGACACGCACATTTGCAAAAACGAAGAGCAAAAGAATTAATACATGTAACTAACATACACATAGCTTTGGCTTTAATTTATTGTTATGTAATTTATTTACATAATTACATCATTGACACACACGAGTAATACAAAAACTGTCTTTGTTTTTTTAAGATCCATTTGGTAAGCCACTCTCTCTGGCAAGAAAAAGGCAAGATGCTTATATGCATCTGAACCATAACATTGTAAACCGTATTAACTAAATATGAGTCGATGGTGGAGCTAGTGGCACTGAAATCGTACCCGTGCCATTCCCACTTCTACTAGGTCCCTCAATAGAACACATTTCTCTCTCCTTCACCTCAAAACCTTAATGGTCTCACAATCCTTGCCAATCGTCATGGGCAGATTAGAAGCTCTACTTGGAGACTTCCGGAAAGTCCCCGCAATAAGTAAGGCGAACAAGACGACACACACAACCGCGATAACTCCAAAGATCAGAGTGGGTTCAAATTCTCGATTGTCTTGATTTCCCCACCTTTTCACTACACTCTTTCTCCAGTCAACGCAAAAGTCTTTTTCATAACACAGTTTCTCGATATCTCTACAATGCTCAATTTGAAGCTCTCGCGTCAGTCCTTGCGAGGACTGAGTCCTTTTGTCTAAGTCACAACTACCTTTTTCGTCAAAGGCCTTTTGTATTCTACGAAGAAGCTGACGTTTCGCACAGCCTAAAACGGTGGCGTAGTTCATTTTCACTGTAGACTCCCCATCTAGACTTGTGCTAACAGTTTTTATCTGCATGCGACCTAAAGAACAAGTAGCTTCTCCAGCCCTTTCTTCCGAACAGTGAGAGGTTGGCTTAGCTTGCATTATTCGCCAATTGTAAGTTTGATTCAGCGGAGGACATGGGTCCAGGTCGTTCTCAAAGTAATAGATATTCCGCAGCTCGGACTGTACAAAGTTTCGAGTATTCTGACAATCCAGGTCATCACTGGAGCAGTCAAGAGCCAAACATTTGAAACAGTAACGCCCATCCACCCCTAAAAGAAAATTTTGTTGGATTCGCGAGTTTATATTTAAAAAAGGTTATAATATATAAATCTTTTATTTACCGATTGCGATAAAGCCCAGGGAAAGTATCATGACCCAGAGGTCCAAGCAGCGAAACATTTTTAAATTTAAAGTTTAGCCTGCTGCTCCTCCGCACAAATTATTTTGGAGGGACAGAGTATTGCTCTTTGATCTCGGTCACTTCCTTGGAACCTTTCAACAAAGCAAAATATTTAGGACGCCATTAACCTTAGCTCGCTTTTTGGAAGAACTTACTTAAAACTGGTGATTTGGGATTTTTAGGGTGTGACTAAATTGGCGAGTGATTATCTCAACTAACGAGCGAGGTACAAGGATTATTTAATGTGCCTAACACCAAACCACTCACTCCCAGAAAAATGAATGCCTATCAAGTTTCCATCTCATCTTTTCGCAGAAATAAAAAATAAGAGGATTAATGAATACCTCATGCATCCTGTTGACGACACAAGAAAAACCCCAGCAACATTACTGGTTCTATTGGGTTCTGGGTTGCTCTTGGACTTGTTCATTTTCATGGAGGAGTTTCAGGTAGCCTGTCTGAAAATTAAGCCGAGCTCGTTCCATTCACCGAGGCAATATGTGATTCATATTAAGCCGATGAAGTGTTTTGCAAATTTGACTTTTCTGCAGATTAACTCATGATACATTTTACTTCAAAAAAAATTAAGAATTGAAAGGTTTCGTATGGAAGAAGATGAGATTTTTACGCAATTTTTGTTGATCTTCATGTCCCCGCAGTTCATTTTGTTTTCATGTTGGTGCAAGTTGCACTCATTGCTGAACTACTTAGCTAAGTATTGCGTTCTTTGCTTGACTTTACAATTTCTTGGTAGGCCAACCCAGAGCCCAGCCATTACGAGGAAAGACTAGTCATCATCAACAATATCATCATTGGCTGATTTTCTAGAAACGAAAAAATTCACATTTACCCATGAACTGTTTATCTATTGGTAATTAGAAATAGTTAATTTAGGATATTCAGCGCTCATTCGTAAAATAAAATTGAGAAAAAATAAGAGTAATCCCGGTACCTAAATAAGAAGTAAAATTGTGATATTTTTATAAAAAACATTTAATTGATATCCGCATGAGGCATCAGGGTAACTCAAATGTCTATAGATATTTACAAGAAAATCATTAGTATTTAGAAAGGTTAATATAATATGTATATAGTTAGATAAAAGAAGCGAGAATTCAATTCATTTAAATTCTCTTTTTTAGTTAAGAATAGAATGAATAGTTATAGTCTTAAATGTTAGGAATAATGAACTATAAATTTTTTTTCCTTCTTCAACAGTTGTTCATCTAGAGTTTGTACGAGTTTTACGAATTTTTGTTTCAAAGCTGAAGCATTACATGCTGAAATTTTATGTCGATGTAAAATTCTTGTAATTACACCCTTAATCAATAAATCGATAAGTTTGGAAATGAAAACTTTAAACCATTCAGTTATACTTATGTCAAGTATTCTTGTGGCCTATTTCATAGAACATGTGTATGCTCCGCAGTCCGTTCCAGAATTTTTAATTAAAGATAGGGCGTGCGAGAATTAATTCAGACTATCAGATATTAGTTTGAACCAGTGACACGCAATGCCTTCGGCATTTTAGAAATAAAATTCAAACGATCATTCATAA
>JAANSQ010001812.1:0-13826 GCA_036850885.1 Lepidocyrtinus dapeste | reverse complement strand
CTGTCACCTTAAAACTACAAATGGCTGATGATGAGCAGTGAAAATAACACATCCCACATTTTTCCCTTGGAAGTCACATCAAATTTAAACTTGAACGTTTTTCGGATGGAACTTGAATTTAAAAGTATTCAAAAGCTCGTTTCCTGTTCGTTTATATTTGATTTAATATGGAAATTGTAAGGATGCTGGGTCATGTACTCTAAATTATGAATTGAGGAGGATGGAGGATGCTATCAGTTTCGTTTGGTATTAAGAAGGTACTTCATACAAAATAAAAATTGGGAGGAAAGATGAAACATGTCACGTTTCATCTTTCCCGGGTATTAGAAGTCTTTAAAAAGGAAGGTTTTTTCTCTTCTGTTTTATTTCAATGTGACTTCACTGACTTTGTATTTCAACGTTTCATAGCGGCTTTCCTGCCTTCAGGATGTCTGTCAAGAAGTCAACAAAGTACAAATATAAAAATAAAGTTGCTTTGAGAAACAATATCTTTTGTTTTACTTCTTCGCTCCCGTGTAAAAAAGGGTAAAGGCTCTGTTATGAAAATACAAAAGAGACGGAAAGAGAAAAAAGAGATTTTCTACTGGAGCTGAGACTCTGCTTTGAGAAACAATATCTTTTGTTTTACTTCTTCGCTCCCGTGTAAAAAAAGGGTAAAGGCTCCGTTATGAAAATACAAAAGAGACGGAGAGAGAAAAAAAGAGATTTTCTACTGGAGCTGAGACTCTATTGGTTTTTATTGCGTATTATATGAAGTGCTGTTTGATCTTTCTTTGGAGGCAAAAGAAACAAATTTTTTATTTGTCTATTTTGAGAAATGTGTGTATGTATCCGCTTGTATTTTTTTCTAAGAGCTCATACTTTGGGAAATTTATTTGTGTAGTTTAGTTTTCAGCGAGATGCGGGAACTGTTTGAGCGTAATGTGACTTTAAAAGGATACCTTGGAGGAGCTTTCATCGTTTCATCACAAAAGGTACACAATCCGAATCATTTGCCAATTTCGATGGGGATGGGTAATAGGCACTCAGAGTTTTATTTGGGACTTCCTGTCCCACTTTAAATGCTAATAATGGGAAATACACGTGTTTTAAATAAACGGAAATTATGGAGGTTTTATTTATTTGAAGAAAAGAGACGTATTAAAATATTCATAAATAAATAGAATTGAAGGAATAATAAATTATAAAAATNTATGGAGGTTTTATTTATTTGAAGAAAAGAGACGTATTAAAATATTCATAAATAAATAGAATTGAAGGAATAATAAATTATAAAAATATATGTATGTTTCTTTTGATTCAAGCTCCATTTATTTGCATTCCCAGGATCTTAGTTAAGTTTATATAGCATTTTTCCGGTAATCAATCGCCAACATCAGTCACTCATTTGTCACGTTACGGAAAACAATTCTAACGTTTCGTAGTGTCATTAGTACATCAATTATTGCATCCGCTCTCGGTCTCATAAATCAGGTTTCCACTTCTAGTCGGCTCGCGGCTTCTACTTTATTTGATCATTTTAGAATAATTGGTTTCTGTGAGAACTGAAACTTGAGATACTTTAACTCACTTTTGGATCACGATACAATCAAAAGAGTCTTTCCTATATTCCGACTTAGAGTCTATCTAAAATAAAATGATTTTGATATGAGGCTTCAATAAAAATGACAAACTCTACGCTTCTTTCCCTCTTTTTGGTTTTCTACGGCTTCTCCAGTCTCCATGTCGTAGATGTTCTGGACTAGACTTTGGAGCTGCGGAACATGTTACTATGGCAGGTAAGTAAAATGCAATAAAGTTGAGGAATTGACCGTGATGCCACCATAATTCTGAATGCAGTAGCAAATACCATACCAAATACCATAGGATTTGGGAAGTCAAAGCGCAAAATTGTTCACAGGTTAAACTTTTGCGGTCTCCCAAAAGTGCTGCGTGCCTTCACTCCCTTCACCAAAGTCAATTGAATTGGGAGTGAAGGGTAAGCACTAAGCACTGGCCAAGTCCAAGGCTAACAGACCATGTAACTTCGTAGTTTCCAGGTTAAACGGTTGTTATCTTACGGAATAAATATATCCTTTTATATTCCACGGTATTTCATGGACTTCATGGATTCCGTGGGTCTCCTGGAACTCATGGATCTCATGGATTTCATGGATTTCATGGAGTGATAGCGTGCACCAATAAACAAAGCAATAGACAAATAAAACGACTTGTATTCCTGTGCAATTTCCAGTGTCCAGATATCTACAATCCGAAAGTACCACAACCACTGCATTTTTTTTATTTAGCCTTGGGAAAAGAAAATTGTTTTCTAAAGTGAATCTTGTGAAAAAAATTGGAGTTGTATTGTATTATGTCCAGAAGAGATAGATCCCACTTGATTCCATGACTCTCGATCGCTCCAAATACTCCAAAATTTTCAATTGGCGTAGCGGAAGGAAGGAAATGAGAGAAGCGAAAAAATAGTCTCTAGAAAAGTCCGCAATTTTTTTAGTCTTGGTCTAGCAAAGTAACCTTCATTTTAACCGTTTCAACTGTCTGTTCTCCTATTTCTAAGGTTTTTTTAGGGATTTACTCAAGTTATTATTATTTTTGTGGAGGAAATCTTGGAACTTTCAAGACGTTCAAGATGAAGCGTGTACACACGTTCAATTTTTTTTCCCGGGTGGTACATTACAACAACTTTCAATTCTCTCCCAGATGCAATGTCTACAGTGGAGACTTTTTGTCCGCAATACTCCTCCTCATATTTATAGTGTAGGAAACGGGAGGGAAAATTGCAGTAAATAAAAAAACTGGAGGGAGACTGTACATTCCTAGAAATTCTCTGGATGGCCATAAGGGATATCATATGAATAAAAAGTGTTCTTATTTCCTTGTTTGTCGTACTAAAAAAAAGTGTTGGAGGCTATGGAGTAAAGTGGCGTGTGTGGACTGTGTGGTACAGCCTGAGCCAGGCCAGCACCGTTTGTGCTACACGAGGCTCTTGGGCATTATGCACTGACACCATTTATGGAATGAATGATGACCGCAAGAGATCGTGATAAGAATATTTCACGAGCTATTTTGATCAGTTTTATTGCATTTTTCTCATTCCTTTAGTGGCTTCGTACAAGATTAGTGGACTTGTAAAGAGGAAGGAAGGTATAAAAAAGGTATTCTCATCTTTTTTTCAAGTGTAGATTCCATTGGATTCCGTTGGATTCATGGGATTGTGTAAGCTGGTGCTGGTGCCCTTTTATAAATGTAAAATATGGACTCACTGGAGTCAAGTAGTACACCAGTCGGCTAGTCAGTTTGTTAGGTGGACCAGTTGGAAGTTGGAGTTTTATTGTGATTGGGAGGGAGTAATGAATGAATAAAAGTGTGATGTATGAGAGTGCGTAAGTCTAAAACTGGATGATCAACGGAGACGCTTAAAAGCTAATTGAGGATTTATGGGTTAATTTGGTTTCTTCTTAATTTTACTAAATGTGCTCGCTTGATATACGGGTATGGATGGAGTTGTACAGTTCCCATACTTTAAATGGACATAATCTTCTGGGGGTGAATGTTTCTGTAGTTTTTGCTACTTTGAAGTCCATTGTTTGTTTTGGCTACGTAGTCGAATATGTGGCTTAGAAAGGTAAATAGCTATCGGAGATAAAAATGATTTAATGTTCAAAATGAATTATCAAACTACATACATGTTTGAAGAAACAAAAGGTAAAAATTTTTATGCAACTTGATTAGTCCAGTTCTGGGGCCCATTTTTGATTTATCAGTTGAATACAAATTTTAGGTCGCAACTTAAAAAGAAAGAATACGTAATCCCTGAAACTGCTCATTCGTGACGTAAACGTAAGAAAATATTTAATCAGTAAATAAATACCTTCCTCATGAATTTCTTAACGATAAATTAAATTACAAAGAAGCCTACTCAAATTCCTCTAGTTCTCATGTTTTCACACGCAAAAAAATGTAGTTTAATTGTACAAGTAGGTTACCATCAATAATCCTTTAAACGGATCCATTATGTCAATCACACGCAGCGTTAACTAGAGAATCAATAGGTCATATAATTTAAAGATTCTTCACAGAAACCCATAAATTCCAACCAATAAACCTATAAAACCTGAATCGGATAGGTCGATCGAATACCGATGAAAAATGCGAACACTACATGAATTTTGCGCTAACCTCGCATATTACAGCTTCGTCACATGGGGCAGCCAACAAAATCGTCTTATTAGTGCAAAAACGTCAAAAGGGTTGAAATTCTTGAAGACCCACAAGTACAACAACTTGACCGAGAGTAGAGACTAACCAACCAAACTAACAACTTGAATAGCCCACACTAACAATAAAATTAACTAAGGTAGTTCCTCAAAGTAAAAATGTAATAGAAAATTACAAATAGAAAATATCTCTCTCTTGGGGAAAAAAATTATTGCATTTTGTTTTCTCTGAGGTACACTAGCTACTTGTCTAGTTTGTATTTGTACGGTTAGACGCTCAAGACTTACCTTAACGATTGAAACGATGACTTAACCATATTATTCTCAAGCTGTTACAGTTAAAGAGAAGCCAACAAATAGAACTGGAGCATCAGGCAGGATATCAATTGAGTAGCTTTCGAAGAAGTAGTATAAAAACCAATAAAAGTAAATTATCTATTGACGGTCGAAAAGTTTACGAAAAAAAGCGCAATCAAGTGAAGCTCATATAATAACAGTTTTAATAGTGGTATTAACTTCTAAAATGCTACGTTCTCATAGTGGTTCGATGGGCTCTAAGCTTTATCTCTTGTTGTCTTCTCTTGTCCTTACAAATTTGGAGAAAAGTAAGCTGTTTTGTTGGGGCTGTATACTACGCTACAGTTATTTATGGGGGTTATATAAGCTTCATAATAAGGAACAAATACTGTGTTAACTTTATGATACTGTCGAACAGGATGGTATTATTATGGCTATGGTTTATACTCTCTTTAAGACATAAAACTGTTAAAAGTTTTAAGGACGTAGCTGAGAATAGATTTTGAAAGGGTTACAGTTACAGTGTTTAAGCTGAACCGAATCTGCCCCAGCCATCTCAGAGGTTGACAAATATGTCAATTGTTCTATTTTTCGTAATTAGGAGGCCCAGAGCTTTCAAATGAGCTATCACAAGCCATAGGTTCTATTACACCTTTTATGACCCCTGACCCCATGCACTGACCGTTATGGCCCTATCCAGTTCATCCTTGGCATCTAAACCTTCATATAGAAAATTTGAAATCAATGGGTTCATGTGTTCAAGGGTTATGATGCGAACGGACAAACAGATGGACAGACGGACATTTCAAAATCAATACTTAACATCTTAAGCTCAGCTATGTAATAAAGCGTTCTGGATAGTGAAGTGTATGAAAGACACTACTCAACTCTCGATTGAACTCACCTCATCTTGGTTCTGTTTGCTTACGCTCCCATCTCACCTTTTCTAATTTAGTGTATCTTCCACAAAAATACTTTGGCCTAGTTTGGCCAACTGGAGAAATGACCACATTTTTTCGCTCTAACAGCTCCAGCAAAAAAGGCTATCTATCTATTTGTAACAGAAAAACTAGTAAATGTTGGGCTTTTGTCGAAGCTTCTAAGCTTATTTCTGGCCATTCATCAGCGTAAACAATTTATACAGTTTAGGAGTCTAGGAAGTAGGTACTCTCTCCAGCACAATCAGAATCAGGTAAGACTCTAAGATAGTTTACGTTGTAAAGATAATTCCCCAAAAAGGATGGATGGCTTCTTTACTAATGGAACACATTTGTCCATTTGGAATAAGGCATATGCTTTTAGTCCACAGCTCACTGTCTAAGCTACTCTTTATCCTACACACCTAATCACGATAAATGTTGGATGATGAAAACTCATGTCCTTTGATTACCTCCTAAAGTACTCGTGATTACCTTCCAAGAAAAAAAAATATTTGGAGGAGTATAAACGGACCCAGCAAGCTTTATTAAGAAAGGGGCAATAGGCTACAGGAACATACCCTTTCAATTGAATGGATCAGGCCAATTTAGATAGACATATTTACCCTAGTTGTAAATCGTAATTTAGTCAAGAAGGATCTACCCAAACAAGGAAGAAACTGAAGACTTTTCATTTAAATGCATTTTTACAAAGGATCCCGAAACTGAAACTTATTCAATCAAACTGTATCCTCTGAGGAATGATAGAATTGCAAAGATTGTTTTGTCCTGGAAGATTTACATTTAGAAGAGGTGTTTTGTGTTTTGACTAGAAACATTAAAGTTTCTAGAGTAAAAAGATGAGGTGAGTAGGATATCTATTGTTTAAGCTGGGGTTTTGGTTTAGAAGAATTTTTATAAGCCAAAACTTCAATGGTTCAAAGCTCCATTGTCACAGTTTTGATTTGGTCCTACGAAATTGTTACAATGTTAAAGTGAGAATGGAGCTGTTTAGCCTATTTTCCATAGGCAAAACGAGTGGAATTGACTTGAGAAGAGTCAAGTTGTCTTTTGGCTTGAGCTTAGAAAAGGCAATAGCCAAGAGCCTCCATACTCCATATCATCATCATACCTCCACAAAGCAAAACAGAGTGCTCAGAGTCAAAATGCTCAGAGTTTTGACTTGGCTTGGCTCTAGGAAAAAGGTAGATATTCTAGCGAACTCTCTTTGAAAGGACTTCAGTCGCATGCGAGGCTTTGAAAGGGTAACATATCCTTGTCGCTCTCTACTTCAGGATAGATTACAGCATGGAAGAAACTTTGAAAGAATTGCTCTTCACAAGTTGCAAGTTACAACAGCAAAAGACTGACTGAGTTTCTGTGAGAAAACGTTCCACTGCAAAAGGAATAAAAGTTTAACTTGTGTGTGCAGTTGCAAGAACTAAGAACCCACTTTCTGGACAAAAGTTTGAAAGTTTGTGGTCATTCGAAAATAATATCTCATTCTGTTCTATGGGCTTGTCCCAACATCCCAATAGCCCAATATACCAACAAGATCGTATATTCGTAGATTTTGTATAAAATGTTGTCCTAGTCTAAAAGGACGACATTCTAAGTGTAATAAAAATCAATACAAATCACAACCTGTAATAACTTAAAAACTGATAAGTATTTGGAAAAAAAATCTGGACAAACAAATAAAGTGTAGTTGTTCGTAGTGCCCCATCGTAAACTTGTCTTTGGGTTTAGGACAGCAATAAAATTCTAGTGATTTGGTTCGCATTAGAGATATGAATGGACACTTAAATAAATCAAGAATTATTACTTCAATTTTAAGGGAGTGTTTGGCATACCTGCTGTTCACTTGAAACTTTTGAATTGAATTATACACTTGATATCATGATATAATCTGAAATTCCTCAACAGAAACTAAACCGCGAGAATACGAGAATACCACAAGGAATAACTTATTCCGCATGAGACTTTTTAAGGGTCATTCCTCTGCAACTCTGGAATTTCAATAAAGTTTCAATGTCCCAGATGCACACGCAATCTTGCATCAAGTGCACAGCTTGTTACGTTTAGTACGTCAAAATAGATATTTTTCTTAAGGATCACATTCTTCAGATCAGTTACAAAGGGAAAGGATCCTTGGATCTACAAGCCTATGATCTTCTCTCCAGGTGACTTTTTTAGAATAAAGAATTCTACAACCAACAAGCCAAACCCTTAAAGTCAAGATATTCAAAACGAGAAAAGAAATCTGTACCAACATCAATTTTTCTTGACATGCATCAATGTTTCACTTGAATCAAAGCCCAAAACAAGGGAATGATCCTTCCTCTTTATTGAATACGTTTTGAAGGCTCAGATCAAACAACCAAAGTCACACCAAGCGGTTTCTGATCGTCCTTATCCAAAAACTGAACAAAGTGTCTGAAATACAAAAAACATTGAGTATTTCTATTATTCCTAAGAAAAATATTAGTAAACAGTGTACTCCTGGAGGAAATAAAGCCTCAAAGCCACGACCAGTTTAACTTTACGACAGAGTTCTTTGTTGAATCGTTGGACCCTTGGGGCTCCCCCGTAAACCCGTAAAAATTAAATAGGAGTGACTGATAGTATTTATTTTTTGGACAGAAATCGTTTAAATCTAGTGAAAAAAGTAAATAGGCTAAGTTCTCTGGATATTTTCTCCATGAAAAGAGCAATAATCTATTAAGCAATGAAAAGAGATGAGCCTCATGCGGAGCCCAAATGAAAAATTACTTTGAAGAATTGGACAAAAAGGTGGGATACCTAATAGGCCCCTGGAGGTTTTGTTACAGATATTGAACCTCTAAAAATTTACAACCCATCATACCAACAAAGCGATCAAGAACTACATTTTTCCAGAAACAATACCTCGGAAGAAAAATATGTCCAGAAAATATTTTTTCCTCCAGTCTGTATCCATCCTTGGAAGGAAGCAGTTTGCACGTGCCGTACACTCCAAGATTGCCCCGATAATATAGCAAGAAACTTTAATGAGAAATCCATCATTTTTTTTCTCCAGTGAAAGCACGTAACTCATCCCATTTACTAGATAATACATTTGCTGATCAGTATCGGCATCATCATTGGAAAACAAAGAGAATCCATAACGCTTCATCATCATCCCCTCCCGGAAAAGGTGTTTTGTGCAATTTGATTGATTGAAGATTTATGATCAACTGTAGAAAAATAACCAAGAGTATACAAAAAACACTGACATTTCCTTCAGAGTGTGAGTGGAGTGAGACATGATAAGCGGAAACTAAGCTCCTGTGCGGTTCGGCATTCCCTCCAGAAAAAATTTATGGGATTTATTGAATATCAGAAAATAATAAAAAAAAAGCTGGAATAAACTTAGAGAAAGTTCTTTTGTGTATATGACTCGCACATACCCACATCACACCTCCACAACCTCCAGACTCCCCAGATAAACAGAGTGAATGTGAATGCACTTGTCAATAAAAATATCTGGAGAAATTGCGCTGGAATCAGTCTTTAGGTGTTTTCTTTGGGGAAAATCCATCATAGAAATTGTATAAAAAGGAGATCTTGAAGGATTACTCCATTCCCGTTGGAATGTTGATGGTTTGCTTGATAACTATTCTGGATTCATCCCATAAAGAATAAAGCGTAATCTTTGTTTCTCCAGCAGACTCTAGACTCTAGATAAATCTTGGAGAGACTTTCACGTAATAATAATGCACTAATATCCATATCAAACAGCCTTTTTTCTTGCATTCGCAAAGTGCAAAAACCGTTAAGAAATAGAACTAGTGTAAATTTTTGGTGTAGTGTAAAAACTGTAACTGGATGGATATGGAGTAAAAGGAAAAGTTGCTGAGATAAGTGAAGAAATGTATCGGAGGAATTGGTTAGAGGAAATGGATCAAATCGAAGGCGGTTGTGGCGGAGTATGCTGCACTGAAACTTCCAAAAAGAAAATGCTGGAGAAGAGCAACCCAAGAATAATAATGATAACACAAAGGAGAGAAAGACTAAGGATAAGAAAAGACGGAGGAAGTAGGAGTACTAGTAGGAGCAGCCCCTATTATAAGGATTTGTCTAGGATATTGGCAATCTTTTTGGTGATTCTATCAGTTGGCTCCTCCATGGCAGTTATGGCTTATCAGAATGATTTATCTATTGCTTCGAGCAGTAGTTCAAGTAGAGAAAGCCTAAGTGTACAGTCTAGTTCTAATCGGCTTGGTTGTGTTTGGTCAAGGACAGAGAGTATTACAAATAGAAACTCTAATAGTGCTAGTGTTCCCCTTAATAATGGTAATAATGGACAACAGAGTAACGCCATGTATGCCCCAGGAAACAATCCATTTGAACAGAAAACTTTCTCTTCGCTATCTACACCGTCTCTGTCTAGTTCCTTTACTTCCTCCTCCACCGTAGAAGGAGGAATGTTGACTCTCACTTGCAACGTGAGAACGCTCAATACAGACTTTCAGAATTACACGAGTGCAGGCTCTTTCACTCGGGAGCAGCTGGAGCAAGCTAGGGTGGCTAGGTTGAAATGTAGTGACAAACTCTTTTTCCAAAGCTTTCTCTTCCCTAATCAAACTCTCTTCCAGTTGAGGAACTTGAGAGAGCTGCAAGTTGACTCGTGTAAAATACGCAAAGTGCCAAAAGCAGTGTTTTCCTCCTGGAGATTTCTCAAAAAGCTGGAGATACACACGAATAACTACCAGTGGGCGTCTTCCGTCGGGTTGGAACTTGAGCAAGGGGCATTTCAAGGGCTAGACTCTTTGGAGGTTTTGGACTTGAGTCATAGCAACATTTGGACTTTGTTCCCCGAGCCTAATACCCTCTGTCCGATGAGGAACCTTGTGAAACTTAACGTGAGCTGGAATAGACTGACTGATATTGATGACTTTGGGATGGAGAACAATGGAAGGAACAAGGAGGACTCGAAAGATGACAGTTACCACTGTACACTTAACATTCACAACGTAGACTTATCTTATAACTTTCTCCGAAAGGTGGAAAACTCTGGGTTCTCTAGGCTACCCCGTTTGGTGGAGCTAGACTTACAACATAATCTCCTGGAGGAACTAGAAGACAAGGCATTTTCCGGTTTACTAACATTAAAGCATTTGGACTTATCCTCCAACCGTTTGGTTACTCTACCTTCTACTATATTCTCCAAGAAAACTGGAGGACCGTATAATTTGCAACAAGTTTTACTAAGCAATAACTCCATTTCCGCTCTCTCCCCCAAAGTTTTCGAAGGCCTAGAGCAACTCTTCTTACTGGACCTGTCACGCAACCTAATCTCATCTTTCCCCGAAAGAATATTTTCCGGATTGGTACGCATCATCGTCTTGAAGCTTAGCCATAATCAACTCACCTCCATCCCGGAGACTTTATTCAGTGACTTAATTTCCTTACAAGTAATTAGCCTGGATAACAACAACATTGAGGAAATATCCCCCGAGGCATTTTCAAACTTAAGGAACCTAAACACGATTGACCTTTCCCACAACAAGATTACCTCCATAGACTCCAAACACTTTTCCAGCTTGTTCGTACTGAAGCAACTCTTCCTGGATCATAATCAACTAGAAAGTTACCAAATACACGAGGAGTCATTCTCAAACACCACGAGCCTGGAGGATCTCGGCCTTTCCCAGAATAAGTTGACTCAAGTACCTGTTGCGATCCGAGGCCTGGGGCAGTTGAAGACCCTAGACATAGGAGAAAACCGGATAAGCCTAGTAAGCAACGAATCATTCAAAGGCTTATCACAAGTGTACGGCCTAAGGCTCGTAGACAACCGGATCACCGAATTACCTTCTGGATTTTGCGACTCCATGAAAAACCTTAGAGTGGTGAACAGCGCTCAGAATAAAATTTCTAGGGTTTCAGACACCGCATTTCTCTCCTGTCCTCATGTTCGTGCCCTCCGTTTAGACTCCAATGTATTACAGGAGGTTCCATTAACTCTGACAGAACAACTGCCATCTCTTCTGTGGTTGAACGTGTCTGACAATAGACTCAAATGGGTTGATTACCGTCTCCTTCCTCCTACTCTGGAATGGCTGGATGCGAGTCATAATCAACTTTTATCTTTAACCAAGCCTGACTTCCTCCCGTTGAAGAATCCTTCCAGGAGGAACGCAAATAGTACATTTAACCTCCGTGTGCTGGATGCTTCGTATAATAAGCTTACAGTCTTGGATCAGACGCACATTCCCCCTATGCTGGACACTCTCCGTGTGAATCACGGACTGATTAAGAACATCGCTCCTGACACTTTCTCTAGCGCTTCTAGACTAAGACGAGTGGAGCTGATAGGTAATGAGATTGAGAGTTTGCCACTTAGCTCTATACGGTTCTACAGTATTCCCAAGGGGAGACGCTTACCAGAGATTTATCTAGGAGACAATCCCTTCCACTGTGAGTGTTCCATGGAGTGGCTTACACGTGTTAATCAGCTTGAAGTGTTGAGACAATATCCTAGAATTGTCGACCTCAATTCGATCGTGTGTAGACCCACGTTTCCTAGAACTGTACAAAGGACATACAATAGCTCATCCACTACACCTCCAATGTCTACATTTAATCAAGTAATCCCTTTGTTGGAAGCCACTCCAAAAGACTTTCTGTGCCCATATACCAGCCATTGTTTTGCCTTGTGCCATTGTTGCGAGTTTGAGTTCTGCGATTGTCAAAACTTCTGTCCGGATAATTGTACTTGTTACCATGACTCCTCCTGGTCACAGAATATAGTAGAGTGTTCCAATTTACAGTACAATCAGGTGCCACCTAGGATTCCCATGGATGCTACGGAGATCTACCTAGATGGAAATCAATTCGGACATGACCTCTCTTCACATATCTTCATAGGGAAGAAGAACCTCCGAGCGTTATATCTCAACAACTCCAACATTGAATCCTTGAGGAATAAGACATTCAATGGGTTGAAGTCTTTAGAGATTTTACATTTGCAGAATAACCTCCTACAGCAAATCGAAGGTTATGAATTCGCCGACGTCACTGGACTCAAAGAGCTCTACCTTCAGAACAACTTGATACGAACAGTGAGTCCGAACTCCTTCCAGAAGATGAGTTTCCTCCAAGTGCTCCGTCTAGATGGTAACTTCCTAGTGGATTACAACGTATGGGAGCTTACCAAGACAAACGGTTACCTACACAGTTTAATGATATCGGGGAATAGATGGTCTTGCGAGTGTACCTTCATCCAGCCATTGAAACGATGGGTAGCCTCCTTAAAAAATACAGTCGTGGTGGACTACTCACTGATCAAATGTTACCATGAGTACCCGGGGGAAGTTGAAACAACCAGTGGGACTACTACAGCCATGATTACAGGAAACTCCGCCACCGCCCCCACCGAACCTAGTAGCACAGCCACAATTACAGACGGAGTACTAATGAAAAGTACAAAAGCCACTATGATCACTGCGGTGTGTAACGATCAACCGAAGAATTTTATGAATAATCATATTTCAAGTGTAGGCGGAGTACTGGCTCCCACCGGGAAGTTAGGCCATACTCCTAGTCCTTATCTACACGCTCATCTAGAAAATCAAGTGAATTCTGCAGGAAATTATAAGAAAGAGTTCTCACAGAACGAACACCATGAAAACTCTATGGCGGCTGGGGAGAGAGGCGGAAGACGCTCATCTAAACCTTCTGAAGGAGCAAGCTTCTCTGAGAATACCACTTTTTTGATTTGCCTAGCCACTTTTATTGCCATAATCCTGGTGGCAAGTGTAGTCTTTCTTTTCGGATTATTAAGAAGGAGAGGAATGTCCGGGAGTAGTTTGTGCTGGTGCTGTTTTACAAAATGTAGAATTAATGGAGGCTCAGCCATGGCCTTAGCGAAATGCCTGTCAGCTCAGACTCAACCTACGTCAAATGCTCCTAATGAAGGTGAAAGTAATGAGGGGACTTTCCCTAGCTCCTATTATTACCCAGAGTCGGGCAAGCTCTTTGATGCATATTTTATATACAGCCTACAAGATGAAGAGTTTGTGGAGAAGTTAACTGGAGAGATGGAACAAGGAGTAGTGCCTCTACAGCATTACTATCCACCTACAAACTCTGCCCTTAAGCTTAAACTCTTGTTCCAAAGAGATTTATGTCTAGCTCCTCCATGGAACTCTGAAATGATTCAATCCGCTTGTGACGCGAGTAAGCGTATTGTCCTAATCATTTCTAATAATTTTTTAAACTTGGAGTGGGCCAACGCCCACTTCAGGCAGGCTTTGCTTAGTGCCATACATCAAAACTGGAGGAAACTTATTGTCGTAAAGTTACACGATGATGGTGTCAACGAAGACTACTGGAGTAGCATCCTGGCGGTTTGTGACCCTAGGAGTAATAA
>JAANSQ010001811.1:0-13833 GCA_036850885.1 Lepidocyrtinus dapeste | reverse complement strand
GCTGCATGTAGAGCGTTCTATAACAAGCAGCACACTAGACTACTCACCAAAAACTTTTTCAGCGAACAGGTCAGCGTGTAAACACAGACCAAAGAATCAAAGAATTGTGAAGAGGTTCCTTCTACCTCCAACTCGTTGAGCAAACTGAGAGAAGGCACACTGCCCTCAATCAGGTTTTCTTAAGAAAATATACGTATCTCTGAACAGTGCAAAGCAACGCAACTTCAGAAGGAGCTCGAGCTGAAGAAAAAACAAAGATAATATTGAATCTGTTCTCTCTCTGGTACTTTGATATGCTTCACTCAGAGGCTCAAAGATACTTTGAAAAGCAACCCTTATTATCAGCAATGAAATGTGAGTGTGAGTCAAGTAGTTAGTTTAGTAGTGTGCGAGTTCGAGTTGTGTGTGGGCAAATAAAAATTGATAGGGCTTAGAGCTGTTCTGACTCTTCTGCTATGTTATCATTTAGAGGGATGGATGCCTTTTTTTGCGTACAGGGGTGTACTGCAGCCAGATAGGAGATTATGTTTAGTTCGAACATTGAGGAATGTGGCTCAGCGGCTTAGATTAACCTGTGGTTTCATTTCGTCTGTGTTTGCGTCTAGAAATCAAGCAATAAATCTTTATCTTTGTTTGGGAAAGAATCTAATTCAAAAAAAGGAAAATGTACAGAGTTTTAAGTTTGACTAGATGAGAATTCTAGCTAATATGAAAAAACAATTGAAGATGCCTAATTCTAATTCTGAACATTTGAAATTACAATGTTGTAGAAGCAATTATTTAAGAAAAGAAGTAAATGCAATCCGATATTTATTCGACAATAGTAATAGTAATTAAAGCTTAGTGAAGAAATATATTTAAACTAAACGAATTCGAACAATATAACAGTCAATGCGATTTATATTTAACTAAATAAGTAATCCACTTAAGTAAACGAGAAGGTCGGCTTCTTATGTACAATATATGAACGTATTCTTAATTATCTAGAGATTCAAATACTATGAAGCGCTGGGTTGGGATTTACGGGCGCTGAGGTAGAGCGGGTGCGATTATTGTTGGCAGCGGTGGATTGATCGCTGTGTAGATGTTGTTCATCCTCACTCATGGCGTTTTTAATTAGTCGCTGACGGGCGCGTACCATGCTCACTCTAAGGTTTTCTTCCTGATGATACCTGCAGAGCTTTAAAGTTGCAAACACGACGAGTCCAACACAACAAGCCCAGGCAGCCCAAGCTCCAAACTGGAAGTCAGAACATATTCAATAATACTTTTAACAAATATTATAAATTATAATTAAGCTTAGAATTCTACATTTTTCGGAAAACTACATGAGTTTTGTTAATTAAACTGCTTTGAAATATTTATTTGTATTTATTACTCACCTGAGCAGTGCCTAACTGAATATAAAATGATGATGTGTCGATCTTATCCTTTTTGTCAATTTCATTATTCGTAGAATCTTCACATCTGTAAAGCAAGCAATGAAGGTATTTTTAGCTGCAGCTCGTTTAGATTTTTAGACGCAATCAAAAATTTTCACATTAATTGTAACTCACTTTTCAAAGCGTTTTGTGATCGATTTACACCAAATATCGAATCCCAGCGTAATCATCAGCGAAGCAGCAATGGTCAATATGCAAAGGACGGTGCTAACAACGACATCAAAGAATGCTGCCAAGAAAGAGCTACAAGAATGAAGAAATGATTAATTTCTGACATTCGATTCAATTCAAAATCAGTGTACGAAGTATACATATATCATCCTGTTGCTCATAAATACCTATCTTGACCCCTGTAAAGGAGCAATGAGAGCCTGTATATCTGTACCGCAGACGCCAGGAATTCCACATTAACTTTTCCTTTTAAAATCTATCTCACTCGTGAAATCCGAAAACTAAACTTATATATATATCATCCTGTTGCTCATAAATACCTGTCTTGACCCCTGTAAAGGAGCAATGAGAGCCTGTATATCTGTACCGCAGACGCCAGGAACAGGATTACTCCAACAAATATCGTGTAGTTACAAAATCCTTGGGAAGCCCAGCTTACATCGAATTGGCCATCAATTTCTCTCCAGTCTCCAGATGAAAAGAGCAAACAATGACCTCTGAAAGGAAGTGAAAATACACGGTACCCTTAAGACTTAAATCTTTTTCTAGTAAATAGACCGCGGCCTGTTCAAAAAATTAAGATTGCAATTTACCTAAAGTCGTCAAGATGTAGACTGATCGGAATAGTGATGCACAGTGACAGTATTAAGGACACAATATTCGCTGTCAATTGGCTTAAGAGTAATATATTGGTGAATCCCATCTTAATTTTGAACTGTTGTGCTACACTGGGCGGTAAATACCAACTATAATTCCACTTTTAAAGTCATCAATAAATATGAGGTAGTACGCTGTTCACTAAACTTAATTTAATCAAATGTCACATGTAGATGAGTCATGTCATAACAAATTAACAAATAACCAGTTTTCCTGACAAAGCACGGAAGTTTATCACTCACTCACACTAACAGTGAATGGATATAAAATGTTCACTAGTGATTGAATTGCTCAAGTTGACTTGACAGAACCGTTGAGGAAATTGATGACGCATTTAACATTTTATTTTGACTGATCGTGGTCACATGCACTAGGAAATCATCTGCGATTTAAGTTGTTCATGTTCATACACCCACATTTATACCCATTTGTCTTCTTTTTTTCTTTTTTTTTACTTTATACTTACAATTCTACTAAGAATCATTGAGCATACAAATAAGTGGGACATTTAAAAACATTCTATTCCACTGCCTATAAGATTGTATTGTGATTGTACATACAGGGATTCTGTGTATGCTTATTTTACATCCTCCCAAAACATTGCTAGTGCAAAAAATATGCCGACCATCATTAGACTATTTTCGCATTCATTGAAATTGTGTGCTGTTTAGATTCGTGTATTACAGCTGACTGGAAAAGTGGAGTGGACAAGTCGTCCATATTCAGTTAATTTGACCCTGGAAAAATCCTCACAAGATAATCAGTGTTTCTCGCTAAACTTTAACTGCTAATTTATAACGTAAGTTTAGTAGTAAGGCTAAACAGCATGTTGAATTCTGCTGTGTTGAGTGTGTTCAAAAACGCTAGAGAGGGGTTATAAAAAATTTGTGTACCGCATCCTTTGAAGATATTACTATTTACCATTCAATGTGTTAAAGTAGTGTCACTCTCTTTCGAAATTTTTGATTTAGGATTATTTATTTATTTTTCAGAAAATGGCGTTGCAACCAACTCTTACTCCCTACTTGAGGAACATGAATGTAGCAAAGAATGTTCGGTCATTTGCCGCAGCAGCGGCTAAAGCGAAAGATTCTGGCGTGGGTTCCAGTCCGCTGAGAGAAGACGTTAGGTCAAGTAAATCCAATAATGTGGTCGTTTCAACTGTGGAGACTAATAAGCCTGTTTCCAAGCTCGCTGTTTTCTTCAGGTAATTGCCTTATAAGATAAGTAGTTGTGCTTTGTCGGAATCTAATTGTCGTAATTTATGTGTTTAAATTCAGAGCGGGATCTAGATTTGAAAGCGATGAGACCCAAGGAGTGGCCCAAATGCTTAGAATTGCTGCAGGACTTGGAACATCTGGTGCCTCCCAGATTGGTATCACAAGAAACATTGAACAAGCTGGTGGAAACCTTTACTGCACTGGAGGTCGAGAGTTCATCAGCTACACGCTGGAAGCTACTCGCAACAAAATTGGAGGTTTAGAACGATACCTTCTCGATGCCACAGTGAATCAAGTATTTAAACCTTGGGAAATTAAGGATAATGTTCCACGCATGCGTCTCGAGCGTGCCACCCGCCCCCCAGAAGTACGAGTCCTTGAATTAATCCACAAAGCTGCGTACAGGAAAGGCCTAGGCTATTCCCTCTACAGCCCTAAGTGGATGATTGGAAATCATAACAGTGAAATGCTTCAAGATTTCGTCGCATCTAACTTTGGGCAAGCTGCAGTAGCCGCAGTTGGACTTCCCCATGATCAAGTTCTCGAGTTCGCATCCAAACTTAATCTCTCGGGGGGTAGTCCACGACAAACCGCCGGAAAATACCACGGCGGCACAGAGATTCGAAAAGAGACTAGAGATGAACTAGCTTACGTGGCATTGGCCATCGAGGGTGCTGGCATCAATGACACCAAAGGACATGTTGCAGCCGCATTAGCTCAAAGAGCTCTAGGCTCTGGTTCAAGAACGAAACGTGGTCTAAACTCCAGTGGAAAGCTTGCTGGTACTGTAATGGCTGGAAATGAAGAAGATATTGCTGCCACAGCCTTCAGCGCTAGCTATTTTGATTCCGGTCTTCTTGGAGTGTACGTTGCTGCGCCGTCCAACTTGATTGAACAGGTATAAAACTGAAAACTTTAATTATTCATATTCCGTTTTAATCCCCAATCAAAATACTTTTTATCTCTCAGGCCACAAAGAAAGCTGCTGACGTTTTAGTCCGTACTTCTCCAAATGAGGAGGACTTGGTTCGTGCCAAGACTATACTCAAAGCGGACCTTGCACAATTCACCGAAACGGATGGTGGTTGTTTGGAAGACCTCGGATTACAATCCTTGCTCACCGGCAAGGTTGCCACCACCGCAGAGTTGCATTCCCTCATTGACTCCGTATCCGACTCCGACTTGAAGCAAATTATGAGCAAAGGTCAGCTCAGTATCGCATCCTTCGGAAACATCGCTAAAGTTCCACATATTGATGAACTTAAGTAATTTACCCATTGTAGTCTGAGTCTTGCGTGAAAATTGAAAATATTAAATATTACAATATCTTCTAGTTATGTATCAAATAATCCGCTTGTATTATATCATACTGTACCATCATTATCATCAATAAAAAATTACGTAGTAATCCTATTTAGCTCCAGCAAAACAATTTATGAAAGAGCATGAGATCAATGAGATGTTTCCTCAAATGTACTTGGGGTCAATAAACTCTTTTTTAAAGAACTCTTTGCTTCACAATTACATCAATGCAACGACGAAGTCTGAATGCTCTTCAGATCCTAACAAACGCTCATCTTACATGAATCAAAGCGCGCGAAAATCCCATTTTTGAATTTGAATACGTATATATTTGTATGTACTTTATTTATTTCCATCTGCATCAGTCCACCAATCAGTTCATACAGAGAATGAATGAACAAACAAACTTCATATTATTTCTAGTATTTACCTTACATTATATAAATTGGAAGGCATGCCTTCCTCATGAAATAAAAATGTTCAAATGTGATGCATGTTATAATCATTATGCAAAATCATGCATTGACTCGTACACATCAACCAACAGAACCTTAACTTTGAATCGTTCCTGAACCTATTATTTCCAGAAGGTATTTTATCCTAAAAAAATCTAATCCACATGTATGGATTTATATTATACGGGAATATCTACAAATTAGCTAGCACTACTCTTATATGTACACTCAACTAACTCTAACTCTTGCAGAGAAATTGCCTACAGGCACAGAACAAATCACCAACTACCAAACCAGGGCACAATGTGGGCTAAATATGTGTATATATATTTGAATTATTATACTAGATATTAGCTAGAGGTTGTTTAGTTAAAATGGTTATTTTTTATTGTTTGCTGTTTATATTGTACGCTAAACCTCTCCAAACAAGGCGCTTAGTAATTAGTATTTGGGAAAACTGTAATTGAAGCACTTTTCTTAATTGACTATACTTTAAAAATAATTTTTTAAAACTAGTGTTTATGCAGATTTTAGGCATATTTTGGTGGACTAATCGTAACTTATTACATTAGCTTTAAGGAACCAGTACAATACATTAACAATCAAAGGCAGCATATTAAGCTAACCACGCCAAAGTTGGCTGCATGCACATCATTTCACAATATTTTTTATAAAAGCAAAAAAAAATCAAGATTTAAAAAACAAAACATTATGCTTGTATTTTGCTTTTAAAACTAGCCTGTACTTAAGTTAAAATCATTTCATGATTCTAAAAATGAAGGAAGAAGAGAAAAAAGACCTGCCCATATATTATATAATAATTGTATTTTGATTTGGAACTGTTTTAAAATTATTTATGCTAAAAAAATCATGCAACGTTTGTTTGCATTTAAATGTTAGGTTTTGCTAATTAACCATAATAGCCTTGGTACGCAGACCATCCTTGCTGATTATAATTGGCGTAGCCGGCTGGTTGCTGGTAGTTCCAATTCGCGTAATTTCCATATTGATTGTATTGCTGACCGTAGGCAGCTTGACTATACTGGTTTGGAGTCGTGCCAGCGCCATTAGCGGTGGGAGTCTTACTCGGATCATCAGGATTTGGAGACTCCTTACTCGCATCATCCATTGATAACGTAGCAGGATTCACTTTTCTATCACGTAAAGCTTTTGCAATCAACTGTAGGTCTTCATGAGCTTTCTCAATACTAAAACCAATAAAAAAAATAATGTAATGTGAAGGCACTAAAACAAAGTAAAATGTAAATTCCATATTCCAGTTTTTTCCTTACCATGTGATGTCGTTTCCATATGCCTCCAAAAACTCGATTTTCCTATGAGCAAACGTGACTTTCAGTTCCTCCGCTACATTGCTTTTTAATGCTTGGTCGAAAGCAGATATAACTGCGTCTACGTCCACTGGAGTCTTGTCCAACGCCAGATTCACCAGCGCCATTACAACCTTTGGTTTAGTACTCTGAAATAGAATGAAAACGAAAAACCAGTTTGAGTGAAATTGTCGGGGTAAATTGAGACAATGCTTTAAAAGATAATTCTTGAGTTTTTCAGAGTAACATAAGGAACAAAATAGTTTTCTTCATATTTCGATCAAAGCGAGCTGGGTGTGTCATCATTAAAATCAAACGTAAAACAAAATTTAGTAGCTTTATAGCAATTTACTTACATCATCTTTGTCCACCGCATCTTCCAAGACTTTCTTTGCTTTTTCATTGTCTCCAAGATTCTGTAAGAATAAAACATTTGTGTTATCCAAATAATTTATGCAATATGTAGCAAAATAAAATTATTAAATTACCTTTGACAAAAGCTGTGAATATTTAATAGTTACATGTGCACCATCACTCTTATTCTTGGCTTGACTAATAAATTGTTCATATAATTCACAACATCGACTGATATTTCCACGTCTTCTCTCCACGTTTACCAAACGGTACAAGGCTTGAATGGAGTCTGGAAGAGTTTTCAAGAGTCTCTCTAGAATTTCTACGGCCTTGTCAACGTTTCCTAAGAGAAAATAAAATAAGAAAGTTATTATAAATACGTCGTAGCCAGAATTATATAAGTTGGATTTTCAAGAATATTTAAGTTCCTAAAGTTTACCTTGGGACTCTTCAAAGGCAGACCAGTGCAAGTTGATCCACGGCTTATTGTGATGATGTACGGTGCAGGCTCTTGTAAAAACGTCTCTTAAACGCTCTATCACATTCTCGCCCTGTTTATGTCGAGTTTGAAGCAACTTCACATAACGGATCCAGTACTCTTCATATAATGCACATGCGATCAGACATCGTTCGAATAAAACTACTATACGCGACAGGTCACCTTTTTCGATCTCAAACTCCAGGTAATCCTTCCACATTTTTAGTTGACCTTTTTCAAGTGGCTTGACGTGAAAGTATGGCCTTTTAATCTATATCAAAAACACCAAAAAATTAATATTTGCCATAATATAATATGCTGGCAAAAATATCATTTGAATTATTTAAATGAAAAGAATATTAAAATTACAACGTATTTCCTGAATGCAATTAAAAATCAAATAATTATAATTGAATTAGTTTTATGATTCAAAAATTAAAGTTGAGTATAAGCAAACTTACAGCCTCTTCGAAAGACCATCTCGCTGTAATTTCGGCTTCATTTGCCTTGTGTGCTACAGTTCGTCTCTCGATTATTTTCTCCCGGATTTTTTCAACCAGTTCCTAAATAATAAAAAGAAAATGAGTAATTAATTTCACCTCAATGAGCCACAAAAAATTAATACGCTTTTCTTTCTTTGTTCTTTACCTCTCCTTCAAGGGGCTCGGGTGCCTCTGACTGAACCTCACCAACAAGATCCGCATATTCCTCCGCACTAGTGATTTCCTCTGGAGGGTGTTTCTGAACAAATTCCTTCATGCTTTGGAAGTGGTCCATGTACTTTTGTGTCGGAGTCTTAATAATTTTATCGTATACCGACAGAACATTACGCATCTCGCTTATCTCCAGCTCCCACTGCAAATAATGCTCCCACAGCTTGTCCGACCTTGAAATAAAAAAAATTCATTGCAATTAATATTTAATTTTAACTCGTATTATTCAAATCAGCTTTTTAGTGTGACCTTACCTAAATTCCAATCCACAGGCCGCCGTAGCAGCCTCATACTGACTCCGAATATACTCTGGCTGTTGCTCATGTGCCGCCTTACAGTAATTTAGATAGTGGATCCACAAATCAACACTTAAAGAAATGGCTTGAAGTCCACGACGAAACACCTGCAAAATTGTTTTGTAAATAGGCCAAAGCCAAACAAACTGTTTAGTTCTCTTGCAAACACATACCCTCCACAACACCAAATAACCTAACAAAAAATAAAATCTCTTTTTCGCAAAAAAGCCGATTTGCACTCCTACGTATCTTATATATTTATAATAAAAACTCAATACGTCAAATAGTAAATAATATTTTTGTATTCTTTGATTGTTTGATTGTACCGGTTTGTCTGAGATTCATACCTGCGGTCGGCACGTAACATCATCATACGCAACGCATCATCATCTCACAATAATGATGTGTGTGTGTGCATTGCAAATGCTCCTGTTTTTAAAGATCATTTTCTGAATTGAATCGCCCACCAATTCACCAGAACACAAATACAAGGGAAAGTACATGAGCAAAAATTTTCTTCAAAAAATTAAAATTTTGTAATTGTGCATTGTATAAAAAACATACAAACATACCTACCACTCAATCCCTCGCAACTCGCGTGTCCGAACTTTGCAAAATGTTTTTCTTTAGCCCTACCCAATTCTAAACTCAACTCGACAGTAATTTACTTTTTTTCAGAAAATGATCTTTTTCGCAAAAAGAGAAAATCCACATTATGTTTTGCTTGAGTAATTTTTAAAAATGGAAAAAGAAAAGTACATTTTGAATTTTTGTTTCCAAAATAAAATTACAATAATGTTTAAAAATTTTACAATAATTTAAATAAATATTTTTTTTTCGGTGAGATGCAGAGAAGAGTAGGAAGACGATGCTGATGAATAACAGACTTTTGGATACTTTTGGTACTGTTGGGTTTTGGACTTGATTATTTTGCAATCGAGTGAGACAATAGAGATTGGATTGGGGAAAGGAGGGACTATGGATCATGTCAAATGAACGAGGGGTCGGAGTGATGATGCACGAACAAACAGATATTGCTGAAGAGAAGCGCCTTGGCAGGAGCAGTAAAGTTGCGATTCTTAGCCCGCTGTGCGGCGGTTGTAGTAGGCACGAGTTCTTTTCTCAACAAATCTTCCATTTGCACCCAAACTTTGCAACAATTCCCCCACCATCATCATGATTCACCAACCAGCCAGAGGAGTTGTGAATTCAAGCTAAAAATTCGTACCAACCAAGACTAGTTTTGCCAAAATTGTTCCCAAATTACAGTTAAATGGAAAAAATATTTTGTATTTTGCGGAATAAATCTCTGTTCAATTGATATGTGATACCCATTCAGATAGTGGACAGACAGACACACACACAGCTTGGTATTTTGCTTTGCGATTATCATCTCCTTCAAATATGAAGAGAGGGCTACAAAAATATTTTTAGAGAGTTTTGTTCTACTGTCGCCTTGTAATAAGAATACAATATTTAACAATAATAATTAAAGGTATTACAATAATAGTATAAAAGAATTGTACAGTATAGGTAAGAATAATAAATAATAAAGTAAAATAATTGGCAAAAAAAAGCGCTCCCTTAAGCTTTGATTCAAATAATTACCTTTTCGCAGTCCTCTGCCGAGCCTTTCCTCTTTTCGTAATCTGCATATTTCTTCCAATAACCGTAACAGTATGGATATTTGAAAAGGAACGCGTCGTATGCTTCTCGTGCCGCCAAGAGCTCGTTCTGAATTTAAAAAAGTACACAATACAATTTTGATACCTTTTTTTTGAATTATTGAACTAATTAGCTGTGGAAAATTTACTTTACCTCTTGGTCGACATATTGAAGCAAATATGTCCACGCCTGGAAGTCATTAGGATCGTCCTCAACGGGCTTCCAGTGTTTTTCCAGATCGGGCAAGAGTTTTCTAATGTTGATTTCAAGCAAAGCTTTCTTCGCTGGAGTAGGTCCACCCGGAGATCCAGCTGAAGCATTAGACTCATCCCCTACATCGTTACTTGCTGTACAGTTACTTTCACTGCCTTCTACCTCGTCCAGCTTCCTTTTCGCCCCCACTCCTTCTATATCCTCTTGTCTTGAATCCAAACTCATCAAGGCTTCTCCACCGTTACTATTCCCGTTAAAACTTTCAGGATTTTGAGACGTTGAATCTCTGGTATTACTCTCGTCGTCCTCAGCAGTATTACTAGTTTGTTGTTGCATTTGTAACATCATCTCCGCATATTGAGCTTGTGCATCGTCTTGTTGACCAAATAGATTATTGCTGTTTGAATTATCCGACTCTTCTCCCATAGCAACGCCCTCGCTGGTGGACATTTGCATCTGCATTTGCGTATAATAGTCCTGCATGGAGTACATATCGTCACGGGAAGTATCGTCTAACATCTTCCCCCCTGGAAGTTCCGATGATTGGGAAGAATCTTCGCCTTGTTGAACGAAGTAACCTCCGTCTCCTCCATTTACACTACCCATGTTCTGTGAGCTAACCGAGTCTTGTGTGCTGTCTTCACTTTGCATCATACCCTTATCCACTACAAATCTGCCAAAAAAATATAAAACACTCACGTGAAAACTGAGATACATATTTTCAATCTGCAATTACCCTCGTTAATAAATTCGTAAAATATCATAATTATGCAGCATATGATACCTGGCTAAATTCATGTACTCTAATATTAACCGAAATCTTCAAAAGGAAAACAAGGGATACTATTGTTTACTTGACGGCATCACCCCCGGACATTACTTGGTACAGCCGGCAACAGCATTGAAAAATCTTGCTGAAAAAAATTTAGGCTTATAGACTCAATATAGCAGTCCCAATAAATAATATGTCTGGTTAAACGGAGATTTAAATCTGGAAATAATATTTTCCTACTCCGAATTGCTTTTTGTCACAGTAAATTACAATATTTCACTAACAATATGTTACGTTACAACTTTTTTGTTTACTCAAGAAAAGTAGAGAGAAACCAGTTAAACAAAATATTTACCTGTGTGTAACGTTTTCGGGAGGCAGATGTAGAAAGTAGAATACACTGTAGCGTCTTCTTGAAAAGAAAACAATTAACTAAACTACAATTACTTAGATCGAATAACTTTTGCTTTGATATAATGGTAATTTTATGCTCTCTCTTCGATCAAACATGCACGAAACGACACTAACTCCGACGAGCGACACACCAAACCAACTCAAGCCAATGTAAGTAAAAAATTGAAAGGCTAAGCCGTGAGCAATGCAGACATGCAGCAGAGCAAAGCATCATGCCATTCATCTTCATCTCACGCAAAGCCACCTTTTTTTCTATGGAAAAGGATATACCAAAAAAAAATTCCACCTAGCTAGTCCTACCCTACAATATACATGTAGATAGCCTATAATCCTTTGCCTATATACCTAATGTACATAATGCATAAAAAATTGGATAAACCCAAAGCAAAGGAAAGGACATAAAAATGGATACCTGCCTAAATACTAAAATTCTGTTAGTGGTCCGGTTCTGAGGAAGCCAGTACACGTTTGTTGGGTCTAATCTAAAACTAAACTACTAACATAAAATATAAATATAAATTGAGTAAAAAAGTTCTTTTTTGTTGCTTTGTATTTTACAACAGGCAGTAATCACAATGAGTAATGCAGTAAGGTTTTGGATATTGGATAAAATATGTTACGTTGTATCGTTGTATGTATGTATGTACATATTTTTATTGCGCGAGTGGGTTAGGGAGTTAGGAAGTTCATATCATTATAGTCAGTCGGCACTTTTTGTTTGCTTTATGGGAAGGCAGAAATTTTCCATTATTCCTCCCTAAAGTGCCACTATAATAGATTGAGATAACATTACTTGGAATTTGGATGGCAAAAGGATAATAAAAACAAAAAGAAACACTTTGTCCTTCGTTTAACTTTAGCATCCTTTTTTACAGCTACAAAGCATGCATTCATTTAAACCTTCTAAATAAATATAAAAAACGAGGATCACAATCATTCATTATCCTACCACCATTTTACACTTTATCGCTCAACGAGTCTATAGCGTCAATCACAAGGATAAATCATGTAACAAGACAACTTAATGCCATATTGAGCTGCGGAATCTTTAAAGAATCATAAAACGATTGTTATTGAAGGGACTAGTCTAGTACTTTTAATTAGAAGATGGCAAATTTTGAAAACTATTAAACCTATAAAAGGCAATACCAGCTTTAAAGTATGTGAGCTAATTTCAACTCTAAATATTTTTCTTGTAAGACATGTACGGACGGACAGACATTTGCAAAAAAAAATTACAATCATATATAATTCTATTCTGTCAAACATTCATCCTTATATCTGTGAGATTTTGTGGCACACATTTCCAGCGATAAGTTCCTCAAGAAGCCTAAGTCAAGCCAATCTTAGAGCTAACTTTTAACATGTACCATGGAGGTAGTAATAATGTATGAGAAAAAATACAATGATGCTGAATGATTCAGATAAATCAGTTTTTAATTGAAAAGAAATCGATCTTGTAAAAAAAACAAGGTTTAGAAGACCTCAATTAAATCAGCTACATTCTTGTATGGCTCGTTATTTATGACTGAGATGGTAAGCCACGTAACACGTACGTAAGACTAACTAATCTCTTTTTGAACTTCAGTCATGTCACGCTTTCAGTATTTAGTTAATATGCAAATTATGGCTTTCAATTGAGTTGTTTTCATCATTTGAAACTTTGTTCAACCTTATTGAATGAATTAAAAAGGTCAATTCAATTTATCAAAATGTAGCGTTTTGTATAGCTCTCTCCTCTCGAAAAGTCTGTTTCATACTTACGGAAATCGTTTCGAATAATTTTCAATGAATGAAAAGGTTATTATGCTGTCTGTTCTGTTGTTGGCATCCCTGTCTATCTTCGACTCTTTAGAATTTGATTTAGAAATTGCAGAAGAGTAAAAAGGAGTTGTTTTAATCAAGTAACAGAAACCGACAGAGTGGATGAAAATTGAAAACACGCAATGCTCTTTTGATTATTCTTTGTCAATCATTCATTCGCATTGGTAATTTTAATTTTAGCAAGCCGTCAATGCGACACGCATAAAAATATCGAAATAGTTCAATTGCAACTCACCCCAATTCAATGATCGTTACAGAACCAACAACCCTCTTGCTTGCTACGTGTGGTACCATGATAGTCTTGAATCAATCATGGCTTCATGGCGTTATGTTATGTTATGCAAACTCGAGAAAAAAATTGCAATGCAAATTATGTTAAATTATGTAACTTTTTAATGGCGAATTTAACTCTACTGACCCATGATGATTAACAGACTAATCATAATTTTTAATGGCTGTTAATGGTTAACCAACATTCAACAAAAAGGTTTTCATTCGTTTAGACTATTAAAAAGTCTTAAGTCGCCCC
>JAANSQ010001810.1:0-13833 GCA_036850885.1 Lepidocyrtinus dapeste | reverse complement strand
AGCAATTTCATTTATACATAGTTATGGTCACTAACTTTTGCGTTTCCCTGGAAAATCCCTCATAAATTCGAAACTGACTTAAGCCGTAGATGGAAGTCTCAAATTCAAGTTTCTGCAATGGTTTATCGTCGATCCTGTACTCTAGCAAAAATATTTCCATGAATCAATTAAAACTTCGCGCTTATTTGAATTCCTTCTATTCCACATTAACTTCAGCAAGCCATAAGTTTTCATGTATGAATGCACCGTGAAATCAATTATCAGTATTAATTATCGTTCACAAACAAAGTCAGTTTGTTTAGAATACGCGTCATGCTGCTGCTTCTGTAGGTATTGAAAACCTTGAACCTAGAAAACTTTAGAGTGATGTATTTTCCTTTGTGGGCAAAATAAAAATGATAGCCAGCAAAAAGAGTAATGTCATATTTAGTTTTTTATCGCACAATCCTTGGGAATTTCGTTATGTCATGAGAAAAGAAATTCTGTGGCGAGAGGGTATATTCCCCGTTTCATATTTTCTTTAAAAGTATGGAACTTAATGAATGAAAAGTATAAAGACTAGACTGCGGTTGTAAGCCTTGGCTTTTATTTTCTTGATGACGTATTTAGTTAATAGTAAATTATTTGTTCTAGTTTTGTGAAACGCGTTTCTTTATGTAAGTCGCAGCGTCAGCATTCTAAACACAAAATCCCTTTGTTTAAGGTGGTGAGTAAATAATATCCTGTATTATTATACTTCGTCTAGGGTTTCAAATCTTTAAGTGTCGAAACTCTAATGTCTAATTGGTTCGTAAGTACTCGTGAAATGACTGTAAGAGTTCTAAATGAATAAGAACTCGGGAGAATTTGAGAATTAGCAAGATTATTTACATTTTACCTTGTATTTACTAACTATATTTGCATTTATGTTCATCTTGTGAAATGACTGTAAGAGTTCTAAATGAATAAGAACTTGGAAGAATTTGAGAATTAGCAAGGTAATTTACACTTTACCTTGTATTTACTAACTATATTTGTAGTTACGTACATCTTCTACGTAGAAACTGCCGTAGGCAGTGGCTTGCTTGACTTGGTCTCGAGAATCCAGGAAGTTTTTGTGCAAAATATATTGAAATTACCGGTTTGTGCGTTCGAGTTGGAGTAACTTTGGTTTTGCGAGGGTGTCTTGTTCATTTAACTCATTCATACTGACTGAAAGGATTAATAATAAGGCAACAAGTAACAAAGTGTTTTGTGGTCTAGATTTTTTACAGAATAGGAGTAACACTATCTTTCCTTATTGTTTGTTTTGGACTGTGGTATAGAATTCTGTCATGAAGACACAACTTCCCTATAGTTATTACGTAAACAATACCAAAGAATTCTAATCTAAATGTTAATAGAATGATAACCCATCCATACAAATGACCTAATCTACTGAAAATACTGTACAGAAACTGGAGTTTGTTGCTCCAGCATAATCAACAAAATTTGACACTCTGCAAACAACCTCAAACTTAATCTCCTTGTTTGGCAAACAAAAGACGACATAAAACTCCGTGTGGATATCATATAGCTAATTATATGGATTTCTAGCTTAGCTCGGATTTTTATATTGTTCATGTGATACCATTCTAAAACCAAGTGCAAAGATTCACACACACATACACACTCAAGCTGTGTATTTGTTTAAGACCTGGACCAAAAACTTGTCCAAGAAAATGAACATTCGTACACTTTATTACCTAATCTATTGAATCCTTAAGTAAATCCTTGTCAACTGTCAAAAAACGGAAACCTTGTGGAATCATTCAGATAGAAGAGAACTACAACCATTTTACTTTAGGTTTCATGGAAAGAAGTGCATTTGTGATGTGATATCGTTCTTGCGTCATGTCAGTAGCGGTGCAGACCACACTTTGTACGTTTGTGCTTGTACAGCTTAGTTAAAACTGTCACTTCCCTGAAGCTCCTCATCCGTTCCGATACGTTACTATTTTCGCAATAATTTGGCCAGAAACTGACGTTTATAACAAAGAAGGAAGGATTTTGTGCAAAACAACTGTGATTTCTATTTTTAATATTTTTAATATTTTACTCACGTTATCGCATTTCTAACAAGACTAAACCTAAGCAAAACCAAACCACACAAATCCTTCGCTGAAAATTAGTCGAAAACACGACACGGACATAATGCACTTGTCTGGGAAAGAAGGAGGCGGAATCTACTCATTCTATTTAGTAATTCCATCCTGATGTGAAGCTTGGAAAGTTCAGATTTTGAGGATAACAAATGGCGAAAGTAACAACTACCATAGATTTCCTGCCCTTGGGCCTTGGCCTTTTGCTCGTATGCATTTTGGGCATTATTGGAAATATCTTGTGTGCAACAATCCTTTCAAGAACTAGGATGCGCTCGACTTATAGCATTTTGACCTTAGGCTTGACATTTTGTGACGCGATCTATTTAATCACTAAATTGATTAGATATGGATTGCTTTCAATGTTTGTGTACTTTGACGTGTTTGATTGGTACACGGAAGTTTTCTATCCCATATTAGGGCCATACCTACGGGCTCTTACCTTTACCGGTATAATCACAAAACAGAATTAATTAATCTATCCAATTCTATTAATAAGGTAATTTCAACTAATTTGATGTCGTTGTCGTTGTTATAAAGCGCACACAGGATCTACTTATTTCACCATTGTGGTTGCTGTCGACAGATACATTTCCGTTTGCTGGCCGGTCAAGGCCAAGTTTCTCTGTACGAAACGTCGTGCCCATCTGATAGTGGTAGGGGTCTACATCTTCAGTTTCCTCTATAACATCCCCCGATGGTTGGAATTTTATACGAGCGTTACGGAAATTTGTTCGAAAGTAGAACCTCCACTGACTACACTGGATGACCCCAGCGAGAATTTCTCTTGCACGAATCTTTATAAAATGGAGCAAGCTTCTATGCGCAGTGACCCCATGTACAAGAAGTATTACATATTTTGGGGCTACTTTATAATCATGTTCTTCATTCCATTTACGAGTCTGAGTTACTTCAACTGTGCCATATTTCTTGCTGTAAGTGTATGGGGCAATCAGTGATATCTAGAAATTGTTTTGAATTTGAGCTGGAAGTAATAATATCGATTTAATTTATAGATACGGAAAGCGACTCGAGCCAGGAGGGAAATGAGTTCACACCAACAAAGGGAAGCCTCCTTCGCGGTAATGCTCTTCTCAGTCGTGGTGGTCTTCCTTCTTTGCAGCGTGGACTACCTCATCCTTGACATTTTATCTTTCATGAATATCCCCTATAAACCATTCTGGGATAAACTAGGAAACTTCCTACTTTCATTAAACTCCGCAGTGAACTTTTTCTTGTATTGCGCTTGCGGTAGAAAGTTTCGAAACGAGTTTTACCTCTTCCTCAATGAGATTTCTAGGGGAAAATTGTTTACCAACCAGGTTACTTCTACAGTTGGCAGTAAAGGTCACTCTGGTGGATTTTCTGGTAGGTGTATCATTTCAAGGAATTTAAACAATCAAAGTCGCTCCCAATTACAGTTACATAACAATGTTCCTAACAATAACATTCTTATGAATTACTTCTGCTTGGTTCTCTACGCCTATAATACATCATGTCATTTCTATACGAGACTTTTAAACGCATTACTTTCCATTGCAGGAACTGAACCGAACAGTGTGACTAAAGAGAGTATAGCCTTGTCCCAAGTGCAAGAGCACAAGTATTCCAAGGTTTAGGAGCGTGATCACGTTCTGACCTTCTGACCAGACGAGACGATATATTATGAAACATGATACATGACGATATTTATTCTTTGGTAATTTACTATTATTTACATTTTAAAACTAAACAAACACTTTGAAGCTATTTGTTTTACTCACCAAATATACACATACTCACTCGAAAACTTGCGAACGAAAATGCAAAATGATCATAAAATGCGCTTAAAGCACTCCTTATCCTCAGTCACAAAAACTGAAAATGATGGAATCTTTTGTTACGCTTAAATACTTTAGAGTTGTACTTAATGTTATGATCTCAACCAAAAACACCATTTTTTGTTTCATGTAAACTTTTAATTGTTATCACCGTTTTATATAAAGCCATAAAAGATAAGGACTGTAAAGATTTTAAAATGCTTCTTTATTATGACAAGAGCCATAAGCCATACATACGTAGTCATTAAATGGTTGGATGACCATGAACCGCTGAGTGTATTGGGCATCAACTCATTCATTTGGGCTTTCGAAGGAAGTAGATTCCATCTCGTATTCTCATCATCAGCATGGCAATATTTGTTTGATTAAAGTAATGAGTTATGTTTAGAAAGTGGATTCGGTTTATTTATCTTGGTTGGTACAAAAGCGAAAAGAAAAAATTCGAAACGGTTATTGTCAAAAGAGCGGTGGAGGAATTTAGACTTAAAACATCACTTTATTTATGAGTCCGCCATGAGGAGATCTCCTAATAGAAGTCCTAATCCGGAAAGATATATCCAGCTAAAAGTAAACACTCCATCTGACGCACAATCGCTATTGCCAAATGTTTCTGTGGGTGGATCCAAGCGTAAAAAGATTTTGAATGAGGTGGATATTAACAAAGCAGAGGAAGATCGTGGGCATACAATCAAGCAAAGCATTTTTGGAGGAAGTTCTTACTCTAAGGCGTTGCTTCACGGGAAGAATGATGCAAGGGCTTCTTACAGGTTCACTGTAAAGTCTTTGCTAAGGTCAATGTGGATAAAAAGACAAACTAAATGAATCTCTTTCATGATTTTTTAGCTCGTCCCATGCAGACGCTGAAGGTGAATTCCAGAAACAAATAGAAAGTCTAAAGCATCTGGAAGGGACTCATAACTTATTTTTTCGAAAATGCAAATCATTCCCTCCAGGTTAGCCCCACCTCTAAAGAAGGAGACCACTTTATATTGAATTTGGAAAATAATCTTGGGAATTAATGGCATTAATTGTTCGTATACTGTAATCAGAATTAAGCTCATTCAATCCGAAAAACAAAAGGGGAATCTGGAATTCCTCCGGTCGCGTTGTTTATTACACTGGCGAAAAGGAAAGTTACTGGTGTAGGGCATGTCACTACTCCGGGTTTGTCCAGGAAGTAGTAGACTACTCAGGAAAGTCTGTACTTGCAGCGAAGGGGCGACAATTTATTTTTGGATTCAATTCGGTAAAACTTGGCTAGGAAAATAATTAAGGAAAATTAAATAATAATTGCGTGGTACATAATTTTATTGAAGCAAGTAGAAATCTACTTGACTGGAGGTAAGCTCCTTGGAACCATGAAACAATCTTGTCTAAGTTCCACCTACGAAATAAAAGATTGTAGTGGAAGGCTCATTTACAAAATCCAGGCGCCTTGTTTTGCCCCATGTGCTCCGTTCGTTTTTTGGTGTTGTAACGAACACTTTGAAATCTGCATGGATGATGGTATCAGCGAGATAGGGACAATTAGAAAGTATTGGGACTCTAACATAACCATTCCAGAGTTCCAGTCGTGTGTTGGAATCGAATTGGACAGGGCGGATGATGTCCGAGTGAAAGCTTTACTTCTTGGCTGCTTCTTCCTTATAGAGTTTCAGTATTTCAAGGGTGGAGGGAACGGGCCTTTTTACTTTATCATATTACTCCTGATCTTTGCTGGAGGGATGATTGCATCTGAATGTGCTGGATTCTGTCCTTTTTGGATTGATAAGACTTTTGATATTCAAAGGGTGAAGATTGTTTGACCTTGATTTATTTTTGTTGATTCAATTAAAATTAAAAGTTCAAATCATTATAGGACCCTTTGAACTCGCAATTATTTTCAAAATCACGTTTCTTCCAGCCAAAGTTTGCGTCAGTTATAGGGATAAAGTCCGATGATGCTTATGCCTCTCTTCAAAATCCGCCTGTTGTTTTCCATTCAGAATGAGGAAAACTTTTTTTTTATTCTAATTAAATACTACTTCTGTGCAAAAACTGCTGGTTGCGTGCGAAGTTCCCTTCATGAAGCAGGAGGCTTTTAAACGCAACCCACTAAACCACTTGTTTTGATTTTTGTTTGACGACGAAACCCTTTCAATGTTTCACTTTCACTTATCTAACCTCTTATGATAAAACTTCAAGAATTTTATCAATCATCTATTTATTCATCATGTCAGAGTCAGATCAGATCAGATATATCAGCCAGCATAAAACAAAGACAAAATATTATGCATGCACTGCGACGATTGATGTTTCGCAATTTACTATATTCCTCCATGCTGTACAACAGTGTTTTTTGGAAAGCATAGGAAGCATTGCAATTTATCTTGTTGTTTTTCGATTTTGTTCCAGAACCAAACCAAACATCTATCGCCTCGTTCGTGCTATCACCTCTTCTTTTAGAGATTTACTCAAAAACAAACAGGCGCTGAGCTTATTGTTCTTTTTCGGTGTCGCTGCTGCTTAGACGCGGTTTTCGGCTTTTCTCGCACAGCCTATTTAGCTATGAGTTTCTACTCTACAGTCAAACCGATTGGAAGAATGAATTAGTCCAGCGCAAAGAGAGAGAGTCAGATCAGTCAAACCCTAGCCTAAGTGTCAACGTTTTGTGTGTGTATTCTTAAAACGAGCAAAGCAAAGATATCTCGCTCGACTCGAGTGTTGTGTTTACTGCGTATCTAATTTATGATTCTTTTGTCTGTGAGGGTTCAGTTCAGTCGTCACTCGTGTTGTGTAAATTATCCTCGAATTACAATTGAAATTATATTGATTCATTTATTAAAGGCTGTAAAATAATAATAATTCATAATTTCGTTTAAAAGGTTTCTTCCCTAAATTTACTCGTGTTAAGTTACAATTAATTGTTTTCTAGTGTATCATTAAATTATTACTACATTCATTGCTGCTGCGTACTCTAGAAGGTGTAACCAAACGAATAATCTATAAACTGTTTGTTACTTTGTTAGGAATTCGTCTAAGGTGGTTAACTTTAATAAAAAAGGAAGGACAATCGCAATTAATGAAACCAGTTTAAAATTCAAAATCGTCTTAATCTAAACTTGTATAGGTTGTTGAAATGGGAAATTCAAACTCTTCGAACGATGAGGAGACCATGAAAGCGGGGGATGGTCAGCAACAAGACAAAAAAGGACTTAATAGATGTAGCGCAAGTTTCCAGTTCCTGGAAACCTCCGCAAACTTGGAGGATAGTATTGAGGAGCTCTCCAAAATGAACTTGCCCGATCTAGAAAATGATTCTGACGAGGAGGAGATCACAGGCGCTGGGGATGTCGCTACTGGAAATATTCCAACTAGTAAAGCCTTAAAAGTCTTTCCAGGCGAGAAAATCACTGGTGTTAAGCTAATTGGAGAAGGCGGATTTGGAAAGATGTTACATGGTAAAATAACTAAACTATTTCTAATAACCAGTTCTTATCTCTGTCGTTGTCATCCTTACAATTACCACTTTATATTTAATTAAACTTATGCAGGTCTACTCCGAGAAAACAAGTCATTCGTTACCGTCGCGATTAAAGTATTCCATGTTCCGTTATCCCCGGAAAAAGGATATGATTACTTGGGCAAGCTAATGGGATTAAGACATAGGTATCTTTAAACCTTTTGGTTTTTTGTTCATCTCTATAAATGTATTACCGGTCGGTCACTTAACTTCTGTCTAACTTACAGAAATATTGTCTCTCTCATCGGTTTGGTGCTGGACAACACCAACCACCATTTGCAAGGTAAGAAATTAAAAGACATGCATTTTATTACTTTTATTAGATTAAATTGGTTATGATTAGCTGTATAAGCATGGCTTAACCTAGAACTACAATGAAATTATCATTAAATTTAATTTACTATGTTTATAATATAGCTCCCTTGGATTGTCCACGAATTCTGCTGCAGTACTTTCCCGATGGGAACTTGTTGAGCTACATCTCTAACAAGGAGAATCCACAAGACTACGCAAGTCTTATCTTTTAAAATCTGCTGAGTTGATTTTAAAATTGGTTAACTTTGTACTTTGGCTATTTTGTTCTTTTTGAAAAAATGCTTCTAATTACTTTCCAGGCTATGATGGGAAAGCTAGCCTTAGACATTATAAATGGCTGCGAGTACCTTCATCACAAGAAAATTGTTCATGGCAATATTGCTGCGCGTAATGTCTTGATCGAGAAAAGCATTAGCAGGCATAAGGTACGTAATTACTTTTATTTAATAAAATCTAATTTAATAACCAGTAAATGAAATTAATAATTTTAAATTATTACCTAGACGCATTACAATGCGAAGATCAGCGACTATGGAATTTCCCAGCTTGCTCTCGACTCAACAAAACCTATGAAGGTATAAAAAAATAAGTCAAATTAACAAGTATTAAAATTTAAGTTGAGGTAGAAGCAAAGTGATTAAAATTTTCTAATCTGCTATAGCTTCAGAATTGGAAGATTTCTCCGGTACGCTGGTTCGCTCCTGAAGTTTTTGCTAATGGAATAAACTTTACATACAAGTCGGATGTGTGGGCTTTCGGTAAGTAACTAACAAAAGTGTGTTGTAGTTTCTGATCATGTTTCCTCATAATAACTTATGCATACTTATTTTCGTTAAGGCTGCTGTTTATTCGAAATGTGGAGCGGGACAAGTGTACCCTTTGCCTCATTTCAGGAACAAGAAGTGCAGAAGCTTCTTAGAAGTGGCAAGTCCCCCTTGGATATGCATTGTCCACGAGGTTGTCCGGATCACATAGTGGCAGTCATGGAAAGCATTTTCCAAGTGAAACCCGAGGGGCGACCCACATTTGAAATGCTACGGGAAGTGTTCACATCATTCCGATCCTATGGAATTGCAAATAAGTCCAAGGAAACTGGAAGTTCCCAAGCTCCAGCGCAGAAAAAGAACCCAAATCAAAATCAGGTTGATGGAGGAGGAATGAAAAAAGAAAATGGAACAAGGACGAATGAAACTGAAAAACAATGTGTGGAACCTCCAAAGGCATCTCTACCCAAAGCTGGAGACGACAACGAGAGAAAGGAAAATCCTCCTCCACCCAAAAAAGGTCCCGGGGCTGAACCCAAGCGTAAGGCTCCACTGGCTCCAGTCGTAGAGCCAAAAGAAATGGATTCTGGCCCTGCGACTGGTACGACTGAACCCAAGAGCAAAGGTCCTCTGAAGAGTAACTTCCCTTCAAAGCTGGGAAAGGCGCCGAAACGAATGATAGGAGAAGGTCGTGGTGGTGGTCGCGGCCGGGGCTACCGATTTCCTGGACCAGCTCATTATCAACATCGCGAACGTCCACACGCACCTAGACCAATGAGTGCCGGACCAGAAGTACAAGCACCACCTCCTTACACTCCAGCTCCGTTACCAAGTCATCTACAAATGAATCTTGTTTCCAACGCCCCACCTGCACCCCTACCTTCAACTTCGAATGACATTCTAACTGAAATTCAACGTCGTGAGGAAGAGCTCATACTGCTCAAAACCCAACAGCTCCAGTTGGAGTATCGGAAGAAACAGAGTGAAATGGAGGAGATTATGAATAAAATGGCTCAGCAAAACCTTGGTCTCAGTCTTAATTCTGGCGCAGCTAGTGTGCCCATGGCAACAATGCCTAATCTTACTCCTACAAGTGGCTATCATTATGGTCCACCACCGCCACTCTTTCATCCTGGAGAAGCTCCAGTATCAGCATCTACTTCAGGCCCTCGGCCAAACAAAGATTTCAGTGGAGGGAGGAAACCATTCAAGAAGAATTATCCTCCCCGTGGTAAAGATGATTATAAATCTCGTGGTCCCAAACCCTCTTGACAATAGTCATTTTTCAGTTATTATCATTTTGTAAAGGTTATCTTTATCTATGCCATGTATTTTTATCCAGTTTAAATGAAATATTGTAATTCATTTTATTCTTCTTAAGAGTTAAATAAAATTGAGACATAAATTAAAAACCCCTCTTGTCATTTCATTTGAGTTACACTAAATGCATTCTGGTATCAATTGGAAATGGAATTAAAACCTAGATTAAAGTTGGATTGCATTGTCGTAGGATTGTGTTGATTGGACTACAGGAGAAGCTCGCATTCGACTCTGTTGTGGAAGCACCATTCGGGTCTGATGGCTTCTGCTCTGATACCGCGTTGGATTAGACGGTCCCTGTGCGCGTCGAGTCTGGGAGCTGCTTCGCGCCATGACTGAGTAGGGTTGGACCAGAGACGTTCAGCAAGTGCAGCTCCTCTAGGCCACAATTTAGGTTCGAGGGTCATCTCATCGGTTTCGGTGGACCACATAGTTCCAGCTCCTCCAAGAACCTGAAGTTTGAATTTAAAATACATTTATAAAAATCAACAATGATTGGTATTTTGGAGTTATTTTTAGGAGGAAATGACGTACTTGGGAATAAGCGGCAGTCTCATTGTTATGATGAGTGGCTGCAATGTTCATGGGATCGTTGTCATAAATGGTCTTCCAGGTCTTGTAGTCTCCGCCGCATGGAGGCAACACGTTGTTCTGTGATGGAGGTCCAAGACCAATTGGTGGGAGAAGACCGCTATTGAATCCACAGTCTAGGGACCAGGCATCAGCGTTTGAAAAGATGAGCTTGTATCCACGGTTAATCACCTTGGCGAGTAGTGGTTCTCTGGCAGGGCTCTTGATTTGAATGACGTAAGTTTCTGGATCCAGGACAACCTCGGAATCGCGAAGGGATGTGAGCTTACTGTCCCAAATGATTGGCGTTGGCTTATCTACTCCAACCGGAGAAGAGTCATAGAGGGTTTGCAATGCGCGGGATTGGTACTCCATCCAGAGTCGTTGGAATGTTACGTCATTAGGGATCTGGGCAGTGGCCTTGAGTACTTCATTCATGGTATCGGAAGAGTTCCAGCATTGGAAGTTTACATCATCAGCACCCATATGGAAAAAGTCGGTTCCAGCGAAAGCATCCTGTGCGTCGCGGTAAACTCTTCCCAAAATCTTAAAGAAAAAACTTAATTCCAATTAGTCTGCTTAATTTTAACTTTAATGGAATGATAATTTTATTAAGTATTGAATGGTGACATACTCTGTACGTCTCGTTGTTCAGTGGATTGAGTTGTCCGCATGGAGGCTCAGCACAGAACTCTTTCCATGGCTCTTTATTCAGACAAACGACCAAATCTCCCTTTCCTTCACGTTCTCCCCATTGCCACCCATTTCCAGCACGGGCTGGCCCTCCAATCTCTGGAACTACACGGATTCCCCTAACTTGAGCGTAATCCACAATGTCACGAATCTGATCAGGGTAGTAGATCTTATTTGGTGCGTAGGCTCCATAAAGTGCCATTTTGGGTGCACGTCTCGAGTAAAATGGGAAAGAGTGAGCATCAGAAATGTGCCAGTGGAGGGTGTTCAGTTTGTTATAAGACATGGCGTCAATTGTCCTCTTGATCTGTTTGATGCTCAAGTAATTATGTCCAGAGTCAATCATCAAGCCTCTGTAAGGGAAGGCTGGCTCATCCTCAACGTAACCGTTCTTCACGATCATGAGACAGTCGCAAGTGTCTTCGTAGTCAATCAACTGACTTAGACTTTCCAAAGCGTGCCTGGCACCATAATACGTTCTCGCATGGATCTATTAATTAATATTTTAATGTTTATACTACATTCTCTTATTGCCCCAAAGATCATAAATCCTTAAATCCCTACCTTGACTTCAACCACTCCATTGGAGCTGGTATTCATGCCAAGAGTATAACTCTCATTCGTATTAAGCGACAATCTATCATCCGCGCTATCAATTTTCATCGAGACCATAACCGTCGTCCGTTCGATCTCTGGAGTGTACTTTTTATCAAATGGATTTGGTTGTTTGCGAGAGTCAACGGCCGCATCGTACTTAGGGTGCATTTTGAGCAACTCCACCTGGAAGCTTTTACCCGCTTGCTGGAGCATTTCCCGTACTCTGGCTGAAGGTGGATGAGCCCAGTTGATAAACAGCCTGTGTACAATCCATCATTTTAAATTACAATTACATTTACATAATGCCAAAAACCAAAATCCTATTAGGACTGAGCAGAACCTGCTATGCAGGTTTAAAAAGAAGGAGTAAAACCGAGATCATTTAATTTTTATGCTATGCCAATGCCACCTCATCCACAACTCTTTCAAGTTACCCGTTGCATTGCAACAATAATTGTTTTCATTTTTTCTTCTCTTGAGTCGAAGACCGACCCGTTGTTTAGACTTTAAGAGTTCACTGGATTTTTATCCAATCTGTTTCGCATTTAAAAAATGCCAAAAGCTTCAAGGCAAAAAAGGATAGGATCAAGATCAACTTTTAAGAAAAAAAAAGTTATCTTGTGATGAAAGCTGTTTTCGGACCTAAATACTTGTACCTATTAGAATGTATGTTGTCCACCAAAGAGAAAAAAAAACTTGTCTAATGATAATCATGTTATTCTACCTTGTGCCTAATTCGATATGCAAATGCGAAAGAAGATGTTAGTGGTCATTGCCCATCAAACGCAAAACGCTCCGGTTATTGCCACTCTGGAGTGGACATGACATTTTTCATGATACATGATCATTTCATTTTTTCTAAGAAGAACGGCAACTTTTTTAATGAAATTTTACGGAAATTTAATTTATAGTTTTGTTAACCTTTGGGGCTTGAAATATACAAGGTCATCGGCGAGATCCACAGGTCCAGTTGGTCTCGGCCAGAGAGATCTGTACTCTCCGCAGAGCTGCCTACACCTCGCTAGACTCTGAGTGGAGGGTGAGTCTTCAGGATTAGTATCTCTGGAACATGACTCATTTAGACAAGCGTACGAATAGGGAGTGGGCAATTGGTAAAATACTTCCTGGGAGTATGTCGTCAAACATACAAAGCCCAGCGTCAGGACAGCTAGCGTCACAATCTTTGCGTAGCCCATCCTACTCCAAAAGAAAAAAAATAATAATTAAAATATCACCAACAAACTATTTTTACTGTACGAAATATTTTTATAATTTACAAAATTACCTGAACATTCAAAACTGACTAAGTGTACGAATATGGCACTATAATATTATGAGATGAGTGGGGTGAGCCTCTCTCGGAAAAACTGGAGGTCTCTGGTTAACGTCCTAAACTAGACTGATTCGTACTGGTGAGGAACTGGCTCTTTGGTCTGCTCTCCTGCTGGTCGTTGAGCTCATCTTCTTGTGTAATGAATCAGGGTGTCACCGACACACAATCCGAATAAACAGGTAAAGGAGGAATTCAAAATTACCTGGATGGAATAATGCGAATAAAATACATTGCATCTTAGCCTCTTGGCTTTTAAAAGCATCCAGATAATAAAAAAAATCCTGCCTGCTCTTTGACTTCTCAGATCTACCTCTAGCTCCCTGGTCCGTTTTTTTTTTGCAGGGCATTATACTCTGCCGAAACTGAAAGTGAACTCATCATATCAGAATAATGAAATCCAAGTGTAGTAGAAACCACCTGTATGGACCGACCAAGATCATACATCCTTTTACATCTTTTCTCTAATCAAGTGTGCCTGAAGCCAGTATAAAATGGAGAAGACAGGGAAATCAGAATCAGCCAAGCGCACACAAAATCCTAAATCCTAAGGAATACAATTCATCGTACTTTTAAAAAAATTAATCTAGAATGTTTTTAAATAGAGCCATTACAGAATACAGACCAGAGGCATATTCTCCAAGAGGCAAAACTTGCTGGAAAAAAATTCTAGAATTTTTTGTACCAGGAAACTCTAAGAAAGATTCAGTTTACAAAGAAAACCAGTGAAATCCTATCGTATCATTAAAATGGTGAAAATATTTTTGTGAAAAATGTTTTACATAGAATTGCAATTTGGATT
>JAANSQ010001809.1:0-13839 GCA_036850885.1 Lepidocyrtinus dapeste | reverse complement strand
AATATCGAGATATGTGTTAATTTAAAACAGATAAAATTTGAAGCTTTAATAAATATTTTTCCACAAGAATGATTAAACTTTTAAAAAATTTGCATGTTGCTAGCAAACTACCTGGCATAAATAGTTCAACTATGTTTTTTACCCTTGGATCCTCAAATGTTATGACAGAACCTAAGCATTTATCCTTATTCAATGAAAAATGTCGAGGGAGGCACTTGCACTGTTTTCTGACTACGTTAAAAAGTGCAGGAGTGTAGATAGTTTACATTATTTTACTTGTTTAACTAACAAACGGTTTCAGAGTAAATCATTATTGAAATTATAATATGGCCAATTAAAGAATAATTTAAGAATTACATTTTCAAACTGTATATTCCTTTACGTAGTATTCAATGGTTAGATTCAAAAGTTTGAAAATTGTCATAGAATCTGATAACAGTTGATTCTTATTTGATTTTACGACAGATCTTTTTCTGTTGACCACCAAGAGTGTCTATATTGGACAGGTTTTGGACATACGCAGCTTCAACCTCTATTAGCCTCATTCCTGGATAGAATTTTTATGCATTAATTCTTGCGGAACAAGAATCACGGGAGCATTATAACGATAATTGCTTTATCCTAATGGAATACGAGCTACGACAATATTTTTATCTGTTTTCTCCGTACGTGTTCTTCTAAGAAAACCCTTGAAGAACAGGGACACGACACTCTGACATTTTCTTGCGGAGACATCATCAATTAAATAAATGTTCTGGAGGAAACAAAGCAATTTGTAGCTTTTTGTATTGATATTGATAACATATGTATAAAGTAATTTCATAATGTTTTGTCATTATTAAAAATAGGAAAGTAAATGAATAGATATACCTAATTTGAGTAGATACATGATAATATTTCAACAGCGGGTGAGAGAAAAAAATGTCCGAACATTGCTCCAGCGATATGAGTACAAATCTACAAATTCTTTTAATAAAAGCTTCTGCATAAGAAAACGGTTTCAACTTTCTATAAAATTCTCTTGTTACAAGTTTCTAAAATACTTTTCATTGAGCATTTGTTTCAAACCAAATATTTTAAATTTAAATAATGCTAACGATGCATTTACCAGCATGCGACGGCGACAGCTCAAAAAAAAAAAGATTTTCATTATACCAGATTCCGTTTAAAATTCCAGGACATTAGAAAACATCATCATAATCATTATTAAGCTTGTGTCGCATCCATTGAGAAAAAATGCAACAGCCGATGAATGTAATAACATTTTTGATGTTGTGGTGCACTTTGTATGAGTGGAGAAGTATGCAGAAAGGTGTAAAATGTCTCATTTTCTTGTTAGCATTGCGTTCTCAAAAGAAACCTATTTTTGGGCAGACAATCTAATGCAGTCTGGGGGAAAGGATAAAGGAAAGAGGGAAGAAAATAATTTTTATGGAATCGTATTATAAATCACCAAGTTTATTAGCGATTTGCCTGATGATCACTCTCTCTTTTTATTTCTATTTTTGATAACGAAAAAGGATGTGAACGATGAAGATGATCATCGTTGTCGCATTCGTTTTTTGTCTTGGTTGCAGTAATCTTCTCCATGATGCCATACGGTATTTTACCCCAGTTGGGTGTCCTTCCTATCGTTTCTATCCATAAATGGAGTCGATAAATTTATCTTGTAGAGAGAGAGTAGAAGGCTATATCAAGCCTCTATTTTGCTTCAATTTACAATATTATAGTAAAAAGTGCATGTGAAGAGGATAGTAAAAGAAATTATTTTCCCTAAAAAATATGGAGCCTGGTTATTTCCTTTCTTCTATTCTTATGGATTATTATCATGAAGATAGATCTGGAAATGCATCACTTTCTTTTTAAAAAAAACTTAACGAGAAGACGTAATAAAGTATTGTAATGAATGTGGATAGAAATACTTGTAGTGCGACATGCTTTTAATGCATTGATCTCAAAAAAGAAGAAGTAAAGTAGAGAGAAAGGAAGAAGAAGGTCCTTTTTCTTGAAAAGAGCGACCCAAACGGACCCCCTCGTGCCAACTGGCAATTGAAGTTGAACATGTTGAAACATTATTATTATTGCATCGTCGTCTAGATCATCATCATCATGTGCAATGAATTAGCTCGTGTGGTGGTTTGTTTCAGATCAAAAATAAAGAATGAACTCGTTTTTAGGAGAAACATTCCCTTGGTATATTCACTTTTTACTGCGGTATGCATGCAGATTCGTTTCTATTTTGAAAATTGATATGGATGACGACTCATCACCAAACGAAGCCTCCTTGTGAGGTGATGCAGTTTAGATTAATCCGCCGAAGCATAATAAAAAACGTTCTTCACTGTGTAGTGGAATTATTGTCAACCTAAGCCTAGCCTAAGTATCATGTTGTTTCATAGAAAGAATGATGAGTATGGTAAAGAATTCATTCCAGAAAACAAGTTCCCCTGGTATATTGAACAGAAAAATATGATTTGAAAGTACACTTAGAATCTAAAAATTCCTTATGTCAAAGGCATCAATGCTTATGCTGCATTTTAGCAGAAGTAAAATTAAAAGAATTTTAGGTATGCCAGAACGTAAAAAATTTCCAGGTACTAAATTTCTCCGTAATTTGAGGCTGCCATGAATTTTAGTCAAAAATTTTTGTACGAATGATTATTACTACTTTCATTAAAATTTTATTTATAAATCGAACAAGCACCCTCACTGTTACCAGTATTGGGATAGGGTAAACAATCTCTAATTCTTTTAAAGTGACAGGTGGTGAAAGATTTGAGACAAGACAAGATCACAATACTGAAACAGTATAATTAGCTTAGGGAAACTAAAATGGCTGAAGGTAAACGGTTGTGTGTAATTTTTAATTAGCTAATGAAGGTTAACTTTGCTAAAATTATTTTTATTTAATGGTAAAAAGGATATATTTCTATTGTTTATTTACTTTTACGTCATTATGACTAGTGCATAGCAGTAAAAATAGAATGAAAAGAAAATTTCATTGAGAAAAAGGGTGAGGTTCAATACTTTGCATTTTGTATAAAAAATCTTGTATCCCGTCAAATATCTTGATTTGATTGTGATTGTCTCACACATTGTTTCAGACCAAGTTAGGAAAACTTGAAAAAAGCCAGCAAAACAAGTCTTTTTCTCCAGCAGTCAACTTTATAGTAGACATCGTAGGCGATCAGAAGGTGACACTTGTAGTCAAGAAGGAATTGATTTAAAGCTTTTTGAAAAAAAGAACAATTTTATGTTGGGAAGTCAGCGGACATGATGAGGACATAAATTACCGATCAGGTTCAATGTAGAGAGTGTCACCACCTTCGACGAGACCTGAGCAAAAAACTAATAAACATTTTTATAACTTTTTTCACTTTCAAAACATACTTTTTCCATTCGCATTCATGCAAGGGAGTCCTCTTCTGTACTAAATGTGAAGTAATGACAAGAACAAGTGATAAATGCATGATTTTTGATAACAAAGTCCAAAACTCTGAAACAAACCATTGAACATACAAATTCGCTCTTAGGGTATGACACAGCAACCATTCAACGAGCAAACAAATACAAAACTTGACTTCTTCTGACGTCGGGGTACAGTATGCCTTCGTATTAGCCATCGTCTTTACATCAGTCAAATTTTTGCTTTCAACAAAAACTCATTTCCCCATTATTTTACCAATGTTATTCTTATTTTGAACTTAAGAGGATCATCAAAGTGCAATTTATCTTTGTTCCAAGTACCCATATATCAAATGGGCCAAGAATACATGTCGCCATGTGGCACTCTCACACTAGTGTAAGGTGGCGGTCACTATTGTGTCTTTTCTTCTTTCCTTCTAACGACAGTTCTTTGTTTGGGATGCAGAGAATAGATATTGATGGCTTTTTTGAATAGAGATATTGATGAAGCCTCAAAGGGAAAACATGTCCATTGGCGTACGCCATAAAATACTTCTTTAAAGTTAAAACACGCGTCCTTCACAAACCACGCACGACTTATTTGTTTTCTATTGTTCCCAAACAAGAGTGTACCCATCGTCTCATGTCATTTAAGCCACATAGACCGTCTTGTGGTTTCCTTTATACACCACTGATAAATGATGTAAGCAAACTGTCCTTACCAATTGGGAAAACGAATGAATGGTGAAAGATTGAAAGCATATAATAGTAAATGATTAAGAGGTCAATCAAGGGAAACGTCTATTTTATAGAATGCCTGAATTATTACGATATATTTGCATTTTATGGCACATGAAATACAAGTGTTTCTCCATAAACTAGCTGAAAAACGACTTTCGATTTAGCGTAAACGTTATCATGATCAGAAGACAATAGAGCAATCTATATGCGACTGCAAAGTTGTTGAAAATTCAATATGTGTTTCCTTAAATTTTACAACTAATGACTGGTGCGTGCGTGATGAAGTAATGATGATGCTATTGATACCTGCGAACACTTCAGCGTCCGATTCTATGACGGAGCATCATCATCACGTTAAAAGCTTCAAGTGTTTGTTGTAGCATCGTACTAAACCATCAATTTTGGTATAGCCCAAACCCAGGCATAATTTTAAGCCAGTAAACAACTCTCAAAAGAATCCTTTGCTAAGATTGTGAGTCATGCTTGCTCTCATCCACAGCATCAAGAAAAACACAAACCAGAACAAGAAAATCGTGTTAGAAGGTATCGAATTGAGAGAATTCAATCAGTTTTGGCTTTGTAAAATCCTTTTGCTTGCCACTATCTTGAACCATTATCACATCTCCCATTCTCCACAAAGACAGCAACTACTCCAGCTACGATGCTGTTCAACAGGCCACCCGTGATTCCTGAATGATGGTGTTTTCGAGTAAGTGCCGATTGCTTTTATTGTGTGCCATCGAATCATGACTGGAATGATGATGATGACGATAATTTTTATTGCTGTTAGACATTAGAAAAACGTAAAAACACACCTCTTTCAACGCAAGTTTTTGATTTTTCAAACCAGAATCAATAAGATATTGGCTTTGGTGAACCTTAACAGTATCACATTTTAAAAAAATACTTTGGAAGTAATAAGAATCTTTTCTATCGGTTATACAGAGGTTTTTTTAAACAGACATTATTAAAGTTTGTGTAAATTAAGCAATAAAATTTCCCACCAACAGCAAAACTGATTACCCGGAATTGACATGTCGCAAATTTAATCAAATGAATCCGGATGCTTTTCGTTTCGTTTCATTACATAATGCAGTAACACTGGATCATAATACTTATGAAAAGATTTTCAAGTAGTGAAATAAGAGTTGGCTTTCGTTTAAATGAAATATGTTTTCCCTTGACTCCCACTAGCTTTGGTATGAAGACCTTTACGGATGATTTTGAGAAAAACATTCACTTTAACAAACAGTTAGAATTTGTGAACCTATGAAACAACTTTGTCATTATAAAACTTTGCTTACACTTCTAGGTCATTTAGAATTAAAATGACGCGCAGGATTGCTTTCATGGCACAAAAATCATAATGGTAGCAATCAGAGGCGATCAAAAGTATATAATTCTATTATGTATGCTCAAATTATGGAAATCGTTAGAAAAGACGAAAAGTAGACTCTATCTACCTTTTACTTCCTCCTTTTTGAAAAGCATTCTGGGGTAATGTCGTTCTCCACTGGGGTAGTCTACTTGACAAAGATCATACTGTGTTTTATCTACTTATGGCTTGCCTGTCGGTCAGGTTTGAAGATGAGGATGAAAAATATAAATCTGGTGGTCAAGTAAAATTTATGGCCTGTGTGGCATGAATAATCGAAATGAGATAAAGCGATCTCGAAACATGTAAATGGTTTCGTAGAGCGGATCAAGAAAAATAAGAAACAACTGCATGCTATATACTACCACTACTTGTAATACGATTCGCAGGTTGATTATTGGTGTAGAATGGAAATGATTATCGTTAACGAATAATATCTCAGAATTAATGTTTAAATCGAAAAAATGTATTCAGCAGTGTTACAATATGCGCATTATGGTCTTTAACTTTAAAATATTTTATCGTTTCGGGGGATTATTTGTGCTAGCATTGCTCCAACAGATAGAATTATTCAATGAGCCATAGATCAAGCTTCTACATTGTTCAATGAACAATTACTACGTAAATTTTGATTGCGGAACACTTCGTTGAAATGTGTATGAGTTTAAAAAGATTAAAAATTGTTCAGTCCGTGCACAGCTTAAGAAATGAAGTGGGCAGAAAACATCAACTCTTTTCAGGTTATTATACTTTTGCACCCTGAGCCATGAAAGCAAAACGCATAACGTAAAACACTAGTTATTATAAAACCCTGTAACTAATCAAAAGCTCGGATTGGGTTCTCACTTTAAAATTCAAAACTAAGTGAACAGTAATGTTTAAAATAACACAAGTACGGAAAAAATCTATAGATCTAATAAGGGATTGAAGAATGTTCTAAATGCATAATGAACAATGTATTCCTAGTTCCAAAAACGAGAAAATGGACCAGTAAGCAATAACAATAATCATAAAAGTAATAATAAGCACGATGACGACGATAGTCATAATGGTCATTGGGCAATCCTATGAACTTTTTGTTTGTAAAAATGAAGGGATATAAAATTCCTTGCTGCTAAAGCTTCACTCTGACTATATTTATCTTTGGAGGGTAGCAGTTAAATAGTTCTGATACCTGATACAAAACATTCATTGGTCTTGAGAAAGGTGTATTGAGATTAGTCCTGTAGGATTTTTACATCTAAAGGAAGACGAAAAAAGGAGTGTAGAGGAAACAAAATATTTTTTATGGATTTTGTGGTACCTGGGAGCAGTAACAAGTACAATGTATTACGATTATGATTATTATTATTACTATCAACAAGCATCAAAGGTATTTTGTAAGCTTATGATAAGTTAAGAATTGGAATGGCAAAGTCCACTCGTGTTCTCTCATTTTGTTCAGTGACTCAGTTACAAAGAGATATTAAAACCATAAAATATTGTTATTATTATTAAGAAGCAATATCTTTGCTGGAGTGAATAAGGCTATATTAGTAATGCTAGGAATATTTGAAGTTCACGGTGCAACAGGCAGCTCGACCAAAACGGGAAAAGGATGGAAATGGAAACGGATTCTATTAAAATTGTACTGACTGTGAGTGGAAAAGAATAGATGGACAACGACGAAAAATCTCCTTTTTATAAGAAATAAATCAATGGGGATTTATTTTAAAAACACAATCTGTATTGTTAATCAGTGGCGATAAATCTGTCAAATGAATGTTGGAATGTTGTACTCTTGTAAGCTGATACATAGCAGCATATGGATATGGAAGGAGAGATTGTGTGAGAGCGACTCTTTCTTCTTTTAACCATCTTCTGATAGGAAAATAAGAAAAAGTATCCGTGACAAGGGTCAACTCTGCGGGATGTCGCCGTTGATAAAAACCTTCATCCCGATCCTCCTACATACTTTCTGAGATACTTCAACCAATAACATAAAGTACCACCAGCACCATCCAATCTATTCAAATATTAAAATGTAATAATTGTAAAACTCAACCGTATAGATGACAGAACACCTTAATTTCCAATCTTTGGAGGTTAATTTAGAGCAAAAAGACGCAGAACTTGAAGAAGAGCGTCTTGTGCAGTAAAATTAAAGCAACCTGTAAAGATTGAAAGCTCATGAGCCTTTTCCATTGCTGAAATTTGCAACAGCATATCACTCTAGTTTCATTTTGTTACCTTGCCTGAGCATTTTGAAAAATCTCTGAAAAAAACTTAAATTACTTATTGAGCGTTATTCTTGTTATGTTATGCATGAAGGCAATCACTGCATCCTATTGCAAGCTCAGTGATTTAAAGCAAATGAAATAGCGTTTGCTGGAAGAATATCCACATCCATAATGAGAGAAGATAATTGCCTTCCGATAATAGCTGCTCTCCCGCCGAGTAACTACAAAGATTAATGTATCCTTTCAATGGATGGCGTGTAGACGCATTTACAATATGTTTCAGAAGAGCAAGTTAAATAAAAATGTGCTGGTTTCATGATTTTTCTCGCTAATCCAATGTGGTATATCGAATGGAATATAATGATTCCATAATTTAGTACACTGTGAAACGTAATTACAGCTGAGAGACTAGCCAAAATGGACCATGCAATAAATCGGCTTTGGCTTTAGACTTTGATTTGGTGAAAATTTACCAATGTAATTGTAACTATCTCATTTATGCAACGTGAGTTTTTCAATTTCTAAACTTGTGGGCATATTGAATTAGACAAAACAGAAACTTCTTGAAACACATCAGAACCATTGATTTTTGAATAAAACAAATTCTACAAATGGAGATTGTTAATCTTATAATTGATTATTGTCTGTATGATACTCTGGGCTCCAATTATCTTTGCGTGAAATGTACATAAGTACAATATAATCCGATCTGACCGCGACATCTTAAGCACCAATCGTTTCAACTTTCCTATAAATGCAGTAAGATCTAAATTTTTATTGTAATATTGGCTTTCATTTTGTGGACCATCTTGAATATACCTCGAAGTTGTAACATACTCTCATTGCATACCTATACGTCCTCTTTGTTTCGAAAGGAAGCAATGTTTTATTGTTGCCAAGTCATTAAAACGATGAGAATTAAAAGCAACGATCAAATCACAATGAATACTTATGAGCCATTAGTTTATTTTATTTATTGTGATGCTACAAATAGAAAGCTATTTTACTCCAGCGATTGGTATCATACTCCTTAGAGGAGATGGCATGAAAACATAAAACAGTCATCAATCGAATATTATACTACTTGTTTTGTATCATCGTGGTTTCGGTGCTCTGTATCCTATTCTGACTTTTCCGCTTTATTTAATGTCTTTATCTTCTTCATCACCGGAAGATTTTTATGTTGATTTTAACCAGATAAAAATAACTACCGCAGGTTTCAATTTACTAGGAAACGGATCCATCTATTCCTTCCAAGTTCCCTGAAGAAACAAATTAATTTGTTTTACTTCGATCTTAATTAATTTTTATTGTCCAAGAGCATAACCTTTACAGGACAATAACCACAAAGTTGGGGTACGCATTTTAGTAGACAATAGAGGACAATTCGAGCATTGTACTTTGACGTTTTTCATGGCGATTTTTTCCTTAAGAGGATACATTAAAAATATTGGGATTCTTTACTACATTGAATTGTAGTAATTCTGATGTGTTTTAAATCTTCACCAGGATTGATTCTTCATAAGTTATTACATAAATAAATTGTGCTTACCGTAATGTTTGAATAGAAATGTGTTCATCTGAACCAAAAGAGATTCCTTAAGAAAACCTATCTTGACCATTCTTCCAGTGAGTATGTTCCCCCTAAAATTGGTAACAAAAGAAAAACGAAAATTATGTAACATTAGTTATATTGATAGTAATTTTATCAGCAAAATCAAAAAAATAAACATTTTTAGATTTTAGCAGTGTTATATTAGCAAGAAACTACAGACATATTATGCATAAATATGGTAATATATTTTGCAGACGTTAAGGAAAATGTTTCTATACTGATTTTGACGATATCGGAAATACTTAATGTCACCATTTCTAGAAATGGAAAAATTCTGTGTGTTACAGATCTATAAGCTTATATTCATTTTTTGCCATCAGTCAGTCAGCTCAATAACCATAGTCATTTCTCATCTTCTTATGTCTCCCTTCCCCCACCTAATCCTTGATTCTCATTGTATCATAAAATGATCCGTAAACATTTAAAGCACTTCACATGTCTTTTCATCTATACGTTCTTGTTCAGTCCTACTGAATCCTGAATTTCTCTCTATTTTTCAAATGAACAGTAATATATGCAAACATTTCAATGTTGTCAGTCGTGTGTGTTCTAGAATCAGCCTTTCTCTTCAAACCAAAATAAAATATTTGTTCTCGAGAGGAAAACTGTTAGATCTAATGGGGGAAAACGGTTTTCTTGTGGGACATAACACATCACATCACTTCTTCTTAAGATGATCCCTTCTTCGTGGGATTTTCATATAAGAACGACGACAGTGGTATCGCCGTTCCAACAATTTTCTACTCTACCGGAAAAATGAGAAGCATTCAAAATAGTATATTGTCATGTAGATCCGCTTTTAAGTTTGCGTGGCTCAATAAAACGGATACAGTTAGTTTCCAAAGAAGGATTTTATTCGACTGAGAAATAGCAATACATTGCACGCAACATCTAAGCCATTGATATATTATGGTATTCAGCTTAAAATTGCTTTAAATTTGGCCATTGAATGAAAGAAAGTCTCATGCTTAAGTTGAAGGGTTCAGCTATCCAAAGTAAGGCTTTTAAGGTAGCAAATATGCACCAAAAAAGCAAACTGCACGAAATTACAAAACAAAAGCATTAAATGTACGTACGAAACCGATACCTATGGCCCCATTAATTTTTTCTACCCTGCCTTTTTACTGTTTGAAAGGGTTGTTGTACTTAGCTATTTATGTAAGCTAACAAAAATATAACATGGTTTATGCAAATTACGTATAAAATTTTATTACCACTCTCAAAAAAATAAATGTTTTAGCAGATTGGCAGTCGAGAGTCAAACTCTTAACATTTATAATATCAGAGTCAAATTCGTAAAATATTTCATTCATTGATATTCCAACACTTTTATTCTTAAGAGAGTTTTAGGTCATGCATAAAAATATTTTGACACGTGTTTGTTTATGTGAAAATGCATCAAAGTCTAAAGATAATATATGATTTGCTCATTTCAAGCTGAAAGCTATGGGTACTATGTCTGATAATGATGGCATCGATGCGCATCTGAAAGCTTCTCTGTATTAAGCGTGATAAAATAATACGGTTACAATGCTTAAAAACAAAGAAGTCGTAAAAAGTTTTTGCTTTCACAAAAGGAACTGAAGAAATGGAAAGATTTAGGGTTTGTAAAGTATACTTTCGGCAGATTCGCATAAAAAGGGTATGAACAAATAAAAGGTTAGTGTATCTTGGCGTTAAAGAACTTTTTTTTCGATATTTGTAATAATAAGATTCATATTGTTCATTGTCTCGTTTTATGATAGTTGATGCAAGCATAATTTTTCATTTGCTGCAGCAAACTAGGTAGCGTATTGTAACCCAATTTTAAATAGGATTTTAATACTACTAAAACTTTCTTTTCGAATGTACGAATGAATTCATTTGTCGTAAGGAAACTTTCTCTCAATTGTTCTTTAAACTTTGCATTGTTAATAACACTACTGATGATTGTATTGCGAAGGAAAAATCTTTTATTGGGGTTTGATTTTGTTGATGGTTTATATCTCACGAATATTTTTTGGTACCCAGTTAGGACTTGAACAGGCTAAGAATAATATCTAATGTAATATCCTTTTGTCTTGGAGTTTAAGAGACATCTTATTAGTGATTCAATATTTTTTATGCTTTTGTTTTTTGTGTCTTGATCGAGAGGAAAAATAACCGAGTTTTATGTCAACTGAAGCGACCGCCCCATGAATGGAAAGTGGAAATGTTATGGGGAGAAAAAATTGAGCTGCATTTAGTTTAGCAGTAAAATCCCTTTGGTTTTTTATTTCAATGGACGATTTCCTCAATTCTTTGCAGGCTTCATTACCTTCCAAACAATGAGATTTGATACCCTACCCTGTCGCATAAGATATCCAAATACACAGTGAAACAATGCGTACAGCCCTGAATCATTAAGAACCGTTTTAAATAGTTCTTAGGTTTATATCTTCTATAATTTTTATCTCTTAGAGGTTTTTATGCCTTTAAAATTAAAAAAAACCACACCAAAGACAAAAACTAAAACGCCAAAAATAACGTGATCAAAAATCCATGATAAAATGTCATTCATTTACATTATATTTAAGGTACACAGCTTATTAATTGACGCTTTCACCGTCGATTTTCAGGTTCTGGATTGCTCAAACCTTATTGAATTATATGGCATAACTGCTTCTGACAGCAGCTTTTACAATAAAAACAAAAAGTAATTGCAAATTTTTCACTTATTTTTTTTTAAAGAAAGTGAGTATAACTTTAAGTAGCTCATCGTTACTATTGAGATTTATCAACGTTTCTCCGCATTTTAAACATGCCATAAAAAAGATTTCACATTTCGTACAGCTTTCAACATCGAAAAGCGACATTACGGTGCCCTGAAGAAGTAAGAGGATAAATAATTTGAATGCGTACACACCTCCTCACCTATACGTCATATATATCCGGCTTATTTATTTATTTTCTCCGCACGCATAATACAGTAGATTTATTTGAATGCGATATGAATCCCTAAAAAATAGCTTTCTTTCTAACTGTATTCGACGAATTGAGAAGTCAAAGCTATATTTCTTTATCTCAAAAAAACTGCAATAACTATATTCAGGGAAAATTAATCTGTATATATGTAGGTACGTATGAAAATGATATATGATCCGACTCCCGTTCAGCCCACATATGTATGATGGGATGGAGGAACGCAAAAGATAAAATCTTGTAGGAATAAAGTGAGAGAAGAAAGTGTCGTTACCCAATAATTTCGTTTTTTTCCTTTTGATGGCGATAGTAAAAGTGCTTCAAAGGAGCTTTCTCTCTTTTCGTTTTTATTTATTGCAGCAGTAGAATGCATTTATGCACCCATATTCACACTATTTCAATCTCCAATGGCATCATTTATTTGAAGGTTTATGCATTCACACATTAGAATTTTTCAGAAGAAGTCAGTCATTTCAGGATAGAATAAGCAGCAACGCTCTCTCCTCGGAGGAGGGAGTTTCTGATAAATCATTATAATACTGTCATGGAAGCAGTCAAGGAGGATTTGGAACTCGCATAAAATATATTTTGAATAAAAAACGAACGACTGTATGAAAAAGAAAGTGGAGGAGAAGAAAGAAAAATATTTACAGCTTGTTTTATAGATACATTTGTACTTTCTCAGGAAGAGATGTTAATGTTGCTAAAATGTAAATTTCCATTACCTATTTCAATTGATGCATGAGTATATCTTTTCTCTTTAACTGCTTCTCTTCTCCGAAGCTTGAATGATGATGATGACAATAAGCAAATGTAGGAAATGGCTTGTAAACATAACGCAGATTACGCATATTTAGAGGGATAAAGATGGAAAAGAAGGGGATAAAAAGTACAAGAAAAACCAAAATGATTTTTACGAGCTGGGTGGCAGCAGCTCGTTGCAATAAATGGCCTGGTTGATCAATATGCCATTTTCAAAACTCAATGTTAAAATGTAAGGAAATGGTAGGAACGGTTTTTTAGTAGTATTTTAGCCAAGATGCTTCGCTTGTCTTACGATTTTGCAAGAAAAGGTAAACAATTGTGTTTAATGGGATTCAAAAGAGGCTCTCTACTGATTTCGAAAAAACACCAGCAGAGGAGAAAACATAATAAATCTGTGAGAAAATGAGAAAGGACCCCACTACTTTTCGTTAATTTACGAAGTAAGAAAAAAATGAGAAGAGTGGCCACGCCAGTGCACTACGCCTTTAAGTGAAGAAGTTAAGGAAAGTGAAATGTGTAGGAAAGTACAATACATTTCATCCATGTAGAGTCTTACAAGGACAGTGCTCGTTTTCAACGGAATTTAAGAGCTTTCAACAGGGCGAATATTGAAAGATTTAGAATTTTGGAAATGCTAAAGAAAGCACACTAATATTTATATAGGAAACATGGCAAACACTTGTACCAGTTTCTTGCGAATTTGGATAGGAAAAGAAAGTACGAGGGTAACCGGAAAACAGTACTCACCACCGTAAAGCAATCGGTGAACTAAGCTTAGT
>JAANSQ010001808.1:0-13840 GCA_036850885.1 Lepidocyrtinus dapeste | reverse complement strand
CACTTGGAAGTAAAAAAAAATTAATTCATTGATTTCACTTCCCTCTCTGGAAAATTATTCTTAGATATGTTGTCAAAGGACAGAAATAAATGTGTTACTCATTTGCCTCGTTTATTTGGACAGTTTATGTTAAAAATGGAAGTAATTTGCTTCTTTTGGAGAAAAAAATATTTATGCATCGTTTATGGCATGGCGAATGCCAGGGTCCAATAAAACCCAAAGATATATGGTGAACGTCTCTGTATAGACAACCTGACATGATTAAACGAAACGAAAATAAGAATGAATGAGGATGACATGTAACACAGTTCACCTTGCCCTTAGAGCAAGTCATTCCACTTCCTGATCCAACCTGCATATATTTTTTTCTGTTAGGCAATCACATAACCCAACAGAGTTTTGGGTGCGAATGGATGGCTGAACATCAAAGAGTTTGTTTGTTTTGCAAATGTTGGCTTATATAGAAAAAGTTTTTGCATTTTCTTTGATAAATTAAAGAAATAAGTAGGATTTCCAGTTTTCCTTAGAAATTTCGTAAAAATTGTAGAACCAGTGAACTTTCCAATTACAGGCTTATTCATCAATTCATCATTAAAGGTTAACGTAGTGTAAGGTTCAAATGCCATGAGATATGAGACTGTCACAACGTTCCTATCATTCCGAGTGATTTGTGATTTATCCAGAGCGTAATGAAAAAGGAAAGGGATCAAGAAATTGTAGTTAATTTCACATTCCATAATACATTCCAAGACTACTTGCCTGAAGTAATTTAACGGAAATGGCGCTTAGAGACTTTGATGCATGCAAAGTTTATTTATGCACGGTTGTTTAACTCCTTTAATGTAAGTGTATCAATAGCACTACACATTCGTAGCATTTTCGCATGGCGAGACGTAAAAAAGGCTACTGTTTCGCATAGCTTCGCGCTTCATACGAGTTTCATCTAAGCAAGATATATTTTTTGAGGATCATCTGAACAAAAATCAGGGTCACTTCCTCTTCCACCTTTTTCCTTTTCTGAGATTTCAAGGACCCTTCTCATTCAACTCATACATTATATATTTTTTTGCGAGCAGCTTGAACAACAAAACTTATAATAGTGGTAATTGTAGTAGATGATAATGTCTTACGCCAGAAGATTGTATGGTGTGGGGCTATCACATCCAATATAGGCATAATTTATATGTATTGGCGTGACAGTTAAATTGCATTTTATACATTGATTTTTTTTTTGCTGAGAGAGTTTTGCCAAGACGCGCATCATCATCAAAAACAGCGGCAGCATATACCTAAACACTCACGATCAGCTTAATCTTGAATCAAAACATTGTAAAAAAATTGATGGATGGTAATGAAACGGCAGATTTATTCTAAATACTTGCGTGTATTTTTTTAAGGTAAATCCGTACGCACGCATAAGATCCTAAGTTTCCTTTTTGTAAACTCTTCCAATTTATTCCATAGGTTGGAATAAGGTGTGTTTTATAATGTATTTTGGAGGATACCTCCCATCATCATCCGGAGGGTGCAATGATAAAACTTTGTAGGTATTTCGCAACTCAGCTTTAGACAAGAATACTAATGACTACATATACACTTTGTGGGATGAATGTACGCAATTAATAAGGAACAATGAATTGTTGGGCTTGTAACATGAAAAATGTTTTTGTGTGTTCATGAACTTGCACTTTCCTCCCACAAAATTATAAGTAGGTAAATGGAAAATGAGTGTAATATACTAGAAGAATATCGCTGCCCACGAAATTTACGAGAAAAAAAATTGGAATTTGGTTGTAAATGAACTACACAAGGGAAATGCAAAGGTCAAAGTTTTTCGGTAGGATTGTTTACATTTTGGTGGTGGGAACAAAACACCTTCAAGAATTAAGTGCCATCTTAACCTGTAAATTTTGCATAGTTTGGTCCCGTTTAATTCTTGGCTTAAGATCCAAACTATTTTTTTAAACGTTTTGGGCGATTGAGAGTGTGAGATGATTACATATTAATTTTTTAAGGTGGAAAAAATGGGCGGTGGGTTGTACACTTTTGTATACTGTAGGTGATCAGGATATGCTAGTAATTGTACTATATAGTGAACTTTAGAGTAGTAATTAGGAATATTACTTCAAGATTTTTTTTCGGAGAGCCTTGACTGCTTTTAAAAGGGTTTGACATTTGCTTGTACGCTAGATAATTTAACTCTTTTAAAGTTAGAAATTCTACCTAAATTTAGATTTTAATTGGCTTCCAGCTCCAGCACAGCTATTTTAGAAAACAACAAGTGGTACAGAGATTTTCAAAACTTACCTAGTCTGATTTGAGAATGAATGTTAACCTGCTACATGGCAACAAAAGTTAATCAGGTGGAGCATGAAGTGAAGTTAATCTCTGGTGCTGGTATTAACTTTTACCTCGCATGACTTTGATGTACTGATAACAAGGTTTACTCACGTGTAAACTGACCTTTTTCTGATTTTTAATTTAGATAGTAAAAAGATAATACTCCAGTCTTACCTTATTTTATAGCGATAGCACAAAGTGCGCTTAATATCATTTTATTTTTCATGGAGATAGATTCACTAGGTTTAAGGTAATCTTCCTTGGAGACATTCATGCGATTCACATTACACAACTCAAATCTGCCAAAAAACAACCAAAGAAACAAAAAAACCATCCACGTCGTAGGAAAGAAAATGCATTTTTTAATAACTTTACCAAAATATTATATTAATTTGCAAACTTTGCACTTGGGATAGAGGTCATATATAAATATTCATGAAAGGAAAAATAAATCATAAGTATAAAACATCTTAGCCAAGTTGAATGATCTCTAATGATTAAAAATTAGTAATTTTTCCCTGAGCTACATTAATTTCGTTTAATTTTTCATTTCATCTGGTGCGATAAGAATATGCTATTGTAAATAAAGCAAAATACGTTGTTTGGCGCAACCCACCAGAGTATTCTCTTTCACTAAACAAAGCTCATCTACACACGTATCATTTACCAATTGCTTTTTCTCTTTTTTTCACCCAAATCAAGAGCAAAATGCTGACGGCCTGTAAATAGGCTTTAAAATAAATGAGTGTATTCTCTCGCCTAATAAATGCAAACGCTCGATTAATCAAATCAAATAAATAATGTATTACATTGTTCCACTAGTACCCCGCATATTTTACCATTTTTGAGGGAAATGAACTACACTAAACTCCACCTCTACTAAAAACTCCATCCAAATTAAAAGTTTCAGTTGAGTAAGTCACAACATGTTAGATTTTTTTGGGAACAAGATATTACTTCCGATTATTTACAAAATAATTGTGTCACTTTCCTTTAAATATTAGGCATGATATATTCATTATCTTCCTAACAGATCGTAACACAGACGGCGAGCTTAGGTTTAGGTTTATAAATTCCTACAAAGGAAGCAACAGGTTTGTACTTAAGCAAAGGATTTCTCAAGAGGATTTTTTTCTTTCACATTGCGGTACACAGTTTTATACAAACCTTATGCTTCTACAAGCTTACGCGACGGAACAATTTATACCAGTATAATGTCTGAATACCCCACTAGGGAAATAGTGTTTAAGGTTGAGGACGAGTGATTTTTCAAGACAAAACTCACTTTACTTACATACTTGCTTACTTGTGTGTGCAAAAATATGGAGGTTGCAGGCTGATTAAGAAAGTATTTCACGACCTCGATTCTCACATCTTCAACATTTTTTCTCCGACGCTACTCATTCAACTAGTCTGTCAGACTGCAGTTTTGCGTATATCTGTAAGGTATAGACGATTTGCTGCAAAATGCGTTGCTTACTTTTCTCAGCTACTTTTATGCCTTTTTTTCTCTCTCGCTCTCTCTCTCTCTCTTTTCTCTTGTGGTCGGCTGGCGTTGCAAATAATAAGGAAAGAATGTGCAAGGTATGAAATCACTACGTATTATTGTTATTATCAATCTACCTACCTAGAAGCACAAAACTGCTTTTTTCATAAGTGTACGTTCATTTGAAAATGTACATGACACGAAAAAAAAAATCTCTGTTTAAATTGTCATTTTCTAAAAAGAACGTCATCTCTTAGGTACCCCCTTTTCACAATATTTCCTCGTAGAATTTGAAATGCTAATGTAGATAGGCCCTTAATACGAGATATTATTTTTCGCCAGAAGCGTGACAAGAATCCTTAGATGTAGAATGTGTATAGGAATTTCGAGATAGGCTTCAAATACAATTGTGATTAGCTTCATGATAATTATGCATGATAAGTGCTTATTTTAATGTCAAGGGGAAAATGCCTTTTTGTGATTACTGAATAATGTTCCTCTTGAATGAATTATTTCGTTCTTTGAAAAATTGAAACGGACCACATTTCCTAAAGTTGCTTTCTCCTTTTAGAACAGAACGAGAAATACGTTCCATTTGGAGGGGATGAGTAATAGTAGTAAATAATAATGGACAAGTTATTTTTTGAAATGGAGATGAGAAAGGAACATGGCGTTACAATCACAATCAAATAGTGACACACTTTTATTCTCTTGATCCAATAAATGCTCTACATTACCAAAGCTTTATTCTACCGCAAAATTATGTTTTGTGGGGATGAGATTCATGCGCCAAAAACATCATTGTGTCAAAAGCATATGCATAATAATGATATTATTGCACCATGAAATTGTGCGTGGCTTTTCCATGCACCAATGATCCATTTTCCCGTATAAGTTTCATTAGTTTCACTCCAAATGCTGTACTCTATAGACAACATAGATTTGATCAAATTGTATACACAAAAACAAGCATCACATTTTGGGATAAACATCTAGAAACGAAACATTTTGAATAGTTTTTTTTTGACTAGCCAGATTATGTAGAAAATGGCAACGTTGCAAGTTTGCACCCCGAGCCGAATCTATTTTTTTCAAATGGGGTATACACACTCCCACACATAAACAACGTAGGAGTATCCTAAATAGGTAAATAATTTCAGAAAATTATCCAACTTTAATTTACCATTTGTAAAAATGCTATAGAAAAGGCTCCATGTTCAAATCAGTTCGTACTTGGCAATTTGGCATCTCACCGAAAGGCGAGGCTTCAAATCTAAATGAAAAAGAGTGGGCAAGTAGGCCAGCAGGGAGTTACCGCTTTAAACCACCTGGATTACGGTACTTGCCATCATCAACATCATCTACATTATTATCATCGCCACATGTACATATTTACATTCCAGATTTTGTCATTCCCCAATTACCTAACCTGAATGCCATTTCACTGCTATTTTAATTCCTCTTGATATCTCTTTTATCCAGGTGGTCACGCTCATGCTACGCAATTACACACTATAGTTTACATCGTTGAATGAAGGCGCCGTACATTTTGTTATTCCTCTTGCAAAAAGTAGAATGAAATGAAACGCTGAAAAATGCTTCATTATTTCCTCTCCTGCTGCCACCATTCAATACATCTACGCTTTTTTTTCTCTTTATTTGTTTGTTGTTGTAAAACCTGTGTTGTGTATAATTCTTGCATTTCCTCTTGTGCCACTTATTCTGAAAAAAAATGTCTGCTTATGGGCACCAACAATTGTACAGTTTATACTTTAGCGTGTAAGTAAAAAGTCGTTTAGACAAACATTGTTTCTCGCTTGTAAAATGGTTGGACTCATTCTCTCTTTTAGCCTTAATGTAAGTTTCTACGTAAAAATTAGCGTCTCTCGTGTGGGGACAAGCTTTATCACATTGTATGAGGTGTAGTGTGTGTGAGCGTACAAAGTATTTTACGCTCGAGGCATTGATCATGACAGAGAAACGTCATGTTTTATTCAGTACGGTAACAATGTTGTAACGACACATGAGAAAGAAGCATACAGACTCTTTAAACTACAAAGCCTTAGCCTTCTTCTGACAAGATAATTTTCTGCGTCGTATGAACCAGGTAAATAAACATATTAGAGTTAGTGATTTATGAGATGATTTTCGTTTACCGAGAAACGTGCGAAAAAATTGAAGAGAGTCTCTCAGGATCCAGTCGAGATTTGTATAGTTGGACGCAATTTTTTTTTATAGTTGTCAATGTCACATAAAAATAAGCAGTTAGTTTTGACTTGACAAGTCATACATTGTAAATGTAGGTCAGATAAAGAAATACATTCGAAATCTCTCTTTTCAGCTTCCGTTCCTCTGTATTTATGCATGAGCTGCTGTAAAAAATGTGGATTAGCATGTGAATGCATGTGTGATTAGCACGACATATGAATAGATGATGATGTGTACTTCAATTTGATTTCTTCCTGACGGTCATATAAAGTTTTGACTTGTTACCGGGAATCCTATGTAAAAAATGTGTGCTGTGATAGTACTGCGTTTTTCATCTCTACTAAAAATACCCGCAAAGGATGTCAAGTAGCACTAATACAATATTAATGATGTGTAGGGAATAATAGTAGGTTCACGGGGCACACGTCCACGCACCAGAATAAACCGTGTAGTAATAACCATTCCGAATAGTTTTGGATGGACTGGCCACCGCCAGAGTTTGAACGTAGACTTGATTGCCAAGATAGCACAACAGGTAGTCATTACTCTTGCACATAGAATCATTTTGTACATCTCGAGTGAAACTCTGGCGTTCCATACACGACCAGAAGGGAGAATCATTCAAAAAAATGTTTCATTTGTACACACATCCTCAGGACTAGGAGAAGAGAACCGTTAGACGAATCAATGCAAAAAATATAACTTGGGCTTACAGAATTACACTCACATTCTTTGTGTTTAGCCTAGTGAAGGAGATAAATTGCAAATCCATTGAACATCACTGGATGGTGCCATTCATCTACGGTGATTTGATGCTGATGATGACACAATAAATAGAGATATTTTTGTGTACCGTCAACGAGTCATTGTCATTATCTTTGAGTATTAACTAGTGTATCGTGTATCATTGCAACAGTTGAAAAAAAAAGTATGAGTATCTCGCGATTTTTTTGCTACTCATCTTTGGAGAGGCCAAGCCAAGGCGTAGTATCATCATTATTAATATACCTTATATGCCGTTTTCTTCTTGGAACATCGCAGCGCGTATAAAGCATTAATAGAGTTCATGTAAACAAGGGAGGAAACGAATAAAAAAAGAGGTGAAGCAATTTATTATTACATCAAAAAACCCGCTTGCATGCATGAACAGGGTGTAACTTTACTTTTGGTATGATGTGATTATCGTACTTGAATCATGTAATATTATTATGGAGGGATTTCTAAGGTCACTCACAGAAGCGCTTCTTCCTAAAAAAAGTGTTCTAATTCTACATCATCATTCAGCATCACACCTCTTCCCTCAAGCTTCACATCTTAGTAGTCTTGACGTGCATCATTTTCATAAAGTTCATGAGGCTTAGGTTTATGCTAAAAATATACTTTACAACTGACTTTGACATTGACTCCTTGAATGTAGCGTAGCACGCAAACACTTAAAATACTTATTACTTAGTACATTAGCTAATTACCAGATACCCTCCTTTGATCATGTTTACCTCAGAAAAACACCATTAATTAATAGGGATGCTATATCAATAACACATTTGAATGATAACATTTTCATCAAAGTATCTGTATTACATTTTTTAAATATAATTCTATTACACGAAAACCATCTTTCCATGGTAATGAACGTAATATTAATGCTCCTTTTATTCCTTGCACGAAGACGAAAAAAAATCTGTTTGATTATTGTTACCATGATCATATGCTATGTTCAATATCAAATATCGTTACATCCCGTCCTAAACAACTCCCAAGGGTTAAGGACGCTGTTTAGTATCTGCGTGGAGTAAAGAGAAGGCTATATCCCTGCGCCAGAACAAACACTCTCACATAATCATATTCTTTAGCTACATTTAGCTTATCAATAATCTTCTCTGTAGCGCTTCCGATTAATCCATCATCTACCGTTGGATATAAAACTACCAATATTTATTTTCATCCGTGTATTATGATGAAACCATCTCACACTTTGGCAAAAACACCTCAACTCACTCAACCTTCTGACCAATTCAGCCAGCTGAAAAAAAAAACTTTCTCACCTTGACTTTGATAATGACTTTGGTGTTAATGAAAACGGCTTGGTATACTCTGAAGGACTTTGGCTGGCTTACATTCTACAGCCTTTTTTTCCCCTAAAGTGACGTACGCTTACAATGTTTGCACGCATAACGTCTTTACTTCCCAACAGATGTACAATTTTTCTCAATTGAGCGAAGCTAAAAAAAAAGGCTCATCATCATCATCACCACCACCGCTTATTACCTTCTTTGGAAGCTCAATTTAGCGTCAATAAAAATAGCCTATCTAGTCGTATATTTTTTTGCTACGCTGCGTAATGATAAGATGTACACCCTAAGAAGGATTTTTTTGGAAGGTTTAATTTTTTTTGCAGATTTTCAATAAAATGCGTAAATATACAGTAGAACAAGAGACTACGCACTTGTACATTTTTTTTAAACTCGTTTAAAGTCAAAACTCCATATTTTTTTTTGGCAAACATGCCAAATAAAACGCTGGAATTTAGGGAATGAATATAAGGTAGTTTTAATTTACATGAGTATACTCTCAACCTTGCGTCCTTCCACTATTTTCCCCTTATATTGCCAATGATTCATTCATCCATCTCTGGCAAAACCAAGCCCTTCCTCGTGATAATCAAAATAAAGTGTTCTTTTGGAATGTAATCAAAAGAGCATAACTTACAGCTTGGAGTAACAGCATTATGCAAATCCAAGCACGCACAAAACCAACTTTAATTAAAGCTTTACAAATAATTTCACTATTTTTATCTTGAACTTGTGTGTAGAGAAGTGCAAGGCTATTCCTACTATACCGGTGATGTTTCCTTCGTGAATCGCTAACGCTTCGTAAAATTAGATCAATAGGATGAGCCATGTCTTCCATTTGCCTACGGAAGAAGGAGAGGCAGATGGATGTGGAAGGTTCTGAAAATGCAAATAAAAGAGATGAGTAACCGGAAGATACTTGAAAAAAATATGTTGCATGTTCAACAACTATAATAATCCAACTAGACTTGATGATGATAACTACGAAAAATATATAGTTTATAATGAGAGTGAGCATTCACCAACAAGAAAGAATATCACGTCAGTAAAAAAATGCAATGAGCCAAGGAGAATTGAGATTATTATTTTATTTTGAGGGTCATTCTATACTTGTTTGGGTTTTGTATGGAGGAATTATCCATATGGATATTTTGACTTGGCTTGTCCTGGCTGGACACAGAATGTAGGTTTTATATTTTATACCAACTAAATATACGCTTCCCTACGTTTTTACACTGGTGATGAGACGTTGCGTTACGAGCAAATAGGTAGTGAATTATTTTTAGCGGAACCATTAGAATTCGGTGGTAGGTTACCTAACATATTAATGAATATGCTCACCTCACGTACATATTTCAATTCCCTTGAGTTTTTCCAGGAAAAAAAAAATATGTTCGTGTATTACTTATTGAATTTGGCGTTTATACTAGTCCTTGAATTTTCTAACAGGAGAATTATTTTGTTTTTATTTTAGGTTGAAGGATATGAAGGATAGAACACTATTAGTTTGCTTGTTCTACTTATGTTTTTGATAGCTTTTACTTTACGATTCAAATGTTCATGAAGATTTTAATGGGTATTTTAAATGGTATTTTGACGCGAGAGAATCTACAAACTAATGTACTCTTTCGCAATACAGATCAAGGAGACAAGGCCACTTTTGTTGCTAACCTTTCAACCGCCGAAAATGTGCGGCAGATCACTATTGATATATCATAAGTGAACCTATTATGATCCTATACTTTTCTAAAGATCCAAGCATAGATGAACTTTGTCACCCATTACTTGAGTACATTTATTGATCTAATGTGAATTGGAAGATTAAAGCAGGTCTAAACCCAACCCATTCAGTGCCTAATTCTGTTATCGAGCTGAAGCCACTCAGTCATAACAAAAACATTCAATCTGGCATGAAAAAAAAACAGCAAGGCTAGCAGATTCTAAGTGACATTCCATTGATGAACTGTACCGTACAAAAGTCAGTCAGAGAGAGAGAGTCCTTGTACGAAGCAATTTTTTTTCGCTGGTGTATCATCCAAACGTAATGATACTTTGAATCGTGGCTCATTGCGAAATACCTATTACTTCTTTTTATAATCATCGCGCAAGACATAATAACTTATAAAGCAATCTCATAACAAAAAATGTTAAGCCCATGTTTGACTTTAGCAAAATGTAGAAATGTGAGCAAAAATGGCATAATGTAGTTTGATTGTTACGATGTGAAGAGACGATGATGATGATGATCATGGCGTCAGTGTCTTAACGTCAACATCCAAAACATCTTTCCATACTAGTTTTTTTTGTTCTCCATGTTGTACAAAAAAGTTAAAGTTGCTTAAATAATAATTATGGCTTTAGGGTATTTGCACGTACAACTGATTACCATACATCCCTAGATTGAGTACAATACGGAAGTGAGGAAGAAGGAAAAAGAAGGAGCTGAGGTCGCGGCCAAGGTTCCATTTCATCATTCCTTTTTTCAAGATCAAACACTTGTACGAACACATTGCCTCCATTAGAATAGAAAAAACGTTAATGTAATCATCATGTAACAGAGCAACGTATTTTTCCAATATGATCTCATCATTAAAACCTATTATATGGTACAGTTTTTTTATGTCTCCTAACTTCATACATTGTCATCTGTGACTGTTAGCGCCTGTAAGTAATATTGCGTAGGGTTTTGAGTTTTGATGGCGCGATGTGTATCTTCATTATCATAATATGTGGTATTGTCGTCTCGTAAAAACAATGGAGACTATGTATACGAAAGATGGAAAATAGGAGAGAGATTATTTATACGATTATGCTAACAATGATGATGCCACAAGTTGTAAATCACGAGAGTACAACCAAAAGAAGTTATTATGTTTATGTTGAGCGTCTCCTATAGTGTGGTTTGCTCTTTTACGACTCGAGGTTGACTAGATGCACCCTTGACAATGAAATCTTTGATATGCGTCTCTCTACCTACCCACTAGCGACTGCCGTGAGACGTTAACTTATAAATGAATTAGGGAAACAACAATTAGTACTGGTTGCTGGAGAAGCAAACCTGAAACTTAGTATGAGTTTGGAGACTATGAAATTTAATGACACTTGCGTCACACTCTATAAAACCTCATAAATAGGTACTTTCAGTTCTAGAGAGAAAGATGGGGTTGTTGTTGTTGTTGTTGTCCATGTAGAAAATAATCATACCGGTGAGGTGATTCGAGCAACGGTAAAATTTCAGAAGCGTAGGAAGCCATATCTTTAAAACGGATGTTGACGTCTTTTAGCGATTAGATTAGGTGATATGTTTATCAGTTCATCGTTTCTCATGGAAATCCGGATAAATCAATGAATTCCAAATGAGTTGAGGATTTTCCCTGGTGTGAATTGCGCCGTCGTTGGAGAACGCTATCTCATTTTTTCGGTTGTGTCACTGCGTACAATCAATCAAAATGCTGAAACATACGTAAATTTAGTAAATATTGTGTATACAGGACGTTCATTGTTTCATGAATGACATCAGTTGATTCAATAAACCTTGCATATTACCTAACACACGTGTTTATGATTTGTCAGCTCGAACTGTATTAATAGCTTAGAAATTTGATTAGTGTGCATTATTCAAGATATAAAATTAGAGGACAGTTTTTGCGTAATTGCTTTCGTTTCGCATATTAAAAATATGAGCGCGTGATAGCATGATGTGCTATGTATAAAATAGTTTACGTAATAGATCTAGACATTCCAGAAAGTATTCAAATTACAACGGTGTCATTTTATTTTCTTGAAAATGTTTCATTACTGAAGTTATGATTCAGAAATGCATAAAATGTAAACTTGAGACGTTATGTGTCTTCCTACTTTACCACGAAACTTGATCATCACAATCCGGTAAAAATTGCATCAGAATACAACAGCAGCCCGAACTCTTTCATTCCGCAGGTAATCTTTTCTTTAAAATGGGCCAAACTGGAAAAAAATATGTAATAATGTAACATGATGCAAGTTTTTAGTGAATTACTCATCCCTGAAAAATGTATGTTATCCTTATTTGTACTGCAAGTGATGATTCGTATCTTCCATTGTTCACCGATAGATAACCCGAGTGAGTCAGAGTTTTCCTGTTTTTCACCAAGTGCGCAAATTCTACTCGGAATGCTTACAAGCTCTCAGTTCTTATACAATACTAGGTGACCAGCGACCCTTCGCGCATCTCGTCTCGTTCGCTCGGCCTTCGGCCTGGCTTCCTTCATAATTTGTATTACCCCTAGAGACTACCAAATTATTTTGCACAAATAGCAAATTGCGCAACAGAACGTTTGCTAATGACTAATTAAGTTTTTGAACATTAGCAGGCATGCAGAGAAACTTTTTAGAAAAAAATTAATATACATTACACATTTCATTTTGAGGTTACCCTTTCCAGTTCATTCTACATTCTCATAATGCCCCATGGAGGAAAGGCAACAATTTTCAAACCAATCAATCAAGCAAGACGTTATAGAAAATTATGTGTGTAGATGAGTAATGTAGGGAAAGTCTAACTTGATCATTGTTTTCAATTTTGCCTATGTTTGGTTACTATTGTTTCCCTTTCAACCCTTTGTCTACTAATATTAATGCAAAATATTGATAACGACGCCGTGTACTAAAAAAATGCATGGGATATATGAAACAAAGACAACGTGTACAGTCATCTGGCGTGCATTTGTAAAACTAAAACGACCAAAAGAAAGTCTCTTTGGGAAGTGCGTAGAGTGTAGCATTGGTGGCAGAGTTTTTTTCCTCCGCCCAGGACATAGCTGTTATGGGATTTATGTACTACTGATTTGAAGTTTTTTCTAATAATATGTCTTTTTGATCTTTTGATAAAAAAAAAACATTGCGTTGGAATATGCTACTTACATTTCATTCAGAGTGTCGTGGGTTGATCGCGACCTCGATCTTAAAATTTAATGGTAGTGAACTGGAGGCTAAGTCGCTCCGTTAAATAAATCCGAGGAATTGACACTCTCCAAGTTAGGCTGATTTTTCAATTAAATTAACAAATATTGTTCTTTATTCGTCGGTAGAGAATAGCTGATTACCGGATAGAAACAATATTAACTTAAAGAAAATTAACTACAAAACTAAAAAAGTACAAGAATAATTAATTTGACTCGACGGAAGGCAAAAGATGATGTTGCTCTGTACGTGCCGAAAATGGTTCTATTGAGTTAGAGGAAAAACGAGGCGCAATGCCTTGCTTAATGCTGGGCAGCCTAAATGCTAGTGTGTGAGTGAGAGGAAAACGAGGCGGCTCGATGCTGCTGTAGCATGAATGAACTCGAGCAGAGTTCATCCGTTTTCTCCTTTTTGCCGCTCAAATGGTTTAGCCTTACGCTAGACGTTTGGCTGCGTGACACAGAGCCTGCTTGATTATTCATAGTAATAATGTTTATCTTATTTTATTAATTGTTGAAACGAATCGTCAGTTGAGATTGGAACATTGGAAGCTCGTCTAGGGCCAAGTAAATTTGACATATTGTTTGCTAATTTGTGGAAAAATCAACATGACGCTTCTTCTTTCCTCTTTCTTTATTCTTCTATTCCATTTCTATTCTAACGTCCAAATCCTCAGTATGCATGAGCGACTTTGTCAGGAATTTGACGAGACGAAGTTTGTGTTGCGTTACACATAGAAGGTTTGGGGAAATCTGCCACTGGATTTCTGCCACTCGGAATTCTGCCTTCATGG
>JAANSQ010001807.1:0-13841 GCA_036850885.1 Lepidocyrtinus dapeste | reverse complement strand
AGAGTAGAGTACATCTGGAAATAAATCTTTTTCTTTGGCTTTAGATCCCCCCAGTTCTAGCACTCCCCCTAAACCTTTCGGTGAAGGGTACAGATATTCGATGCGTTTCCGACCAGCTCGTCAAGCCCCTAATTGTTTCGTACAAGAACTACGTTACACTCTGGAGAGCCTCCTTTTGTGGACAAACTATTTCAACCAGTTCCCATAATTCATACATAACCTTATTCTTCCCTCCCAGACGTACAAAGTAATATATGAACATAAACATTAAATTATAGATCAAAGTTTACACGATAAGATTCACTACGAGATTTACATCGTTGGAGTATCCAAATCCCCAAAAATAAAACAGGTTCAAGTTGCACACGACAGAACACACATGAAAATAATGTTACATGATTTTACGAGGTTAGCCTCCTTGTCCCATTCACTCCTGAACCATAACACTACATTTCCACTGTAATTATTTTTATATGATAGTTAGGTACATGAACATACATAAACCCTCCAAAAAAATCTTGAGGGGAAAACAAGAAGTGATAATAATTTCATTTTAATTACACCACGATCAAACTGATTTTTTTGTGTCGTAAGCAAAACCCATTTTTGAGTCAATGGTGATCATGCTTGGACTCTGTGATGTGAGATGTGATTGATTGAGAGAAGCTCTGGAATTGTAAAATGATAACAGTTTAAGAGGCTATATGTTCTTAAAGTTTTACTTGCTCACTTTATAATTTATTCCTAATTTTTATTAATTTATTTTAAAAATTAAAATGAAATTGTTCAAAGAGGGAAGATTCGAATAAAAATAATAATTTTTTGAGACAAGTAGTTTAATGATGCATGTTATTCTTGGAATATCAATAAAATATTGAAATGAGGATGAAGATATTTGATAAGCATACCTGTGTACGATGCGAGCTGTTGTTGCATAGTAGTTGCTTCCATATATAGCCTTATCAAGATGAGCTCCAGTATCCAGTAATGTATTTGAAGTATCAAGTTGCCCCGTAGTATGGCTTACTCTGTGTCTCTTGGCTTGGCTTAGTGCACAGGTATGCTTGTCTATCTTTCTTTTCTATTTTTCTTAATTTTCCGCAAATAACCCCGCGCTTGAAACTAAAATAGAATAGAGTAAAATTTATAATTTAGTTTGGATGTCTCAAGGTCTGGTTATTTTGTTGGTTTGACCCTAGGTGACGGCTCCTGGCGCCATTGGAGTTACCAAGTGTGGATCAAGGATGTGAATGTTTCTTACGAGAAGGTTAATAGGACGGAGTTTATCGTGCAGGATCTTCGAGCGTCGACATTTTATACGATACAAGTAGCTGCTACGTCTCCTGGAGGAGGGAGAGGTCCGTGGTCCCCACCGATTAGGGGGAAGACTTTGAGGGAGACTCCATATAATATTACGTTTCTTTGGGGGTCTCAGTCGGGACTTTATACGACTAATACTTTGGGAGAAAATGTGGAGCTATTAGCTCCTCCGAATTATTGGCTGGGAGGGTGTGTAAATGAAAGTTATACTCCTAGTCAAGATCCAAAGTTTGTGGTTCAAGGGCCTCCTCCCACGAGTTCTTATACTCCAGCGATGACAATGGGGCTAGGAAGAGGTTTGGAATTAGGGAGTTCAGTTTATATGTCTTCCTTGACCTGGTTTGATTCGCTGGTGTTCTTTGCTCTAAGTAATGGCTCCGTTTTTTACTATGATACTGTAAATGTGCTCCAGGAAGGACCTGGAGTTGGTATGGGTTTGGGTGTTGGTGGAACTTCCAAGAGAAATCAAATCACGAGATTAGGAGGTGTCCCTAGTGCGCAGTCTATTGCATTTGATTACATTGGACAGAAGTTATACTGGTCGAATCCAAAGCAGCAGACAATCCTACGCTGTTCCTTCATCGAAGGCTCCGTAGGAAACAGGAACAATCTCGCGATGAATGTAGAGACCGTCAATCCTTGTTCTATGAGGGAGCGTGCGGAGCGTCTACCAGTGGTCACCATGGCTAGAGAGATATGCGTTGATAGTTACAAAGGAATGCTTCTGTGGAGCACTGGGCACTCCCTGGAACTCTCCAGGTTGAATGGATATTCTCATAGGACTTTGTATCAAACTGGATTGTTCTCTGGAATCCGTATCATGGGCATTACGCTAGACACTGATCAATCTAGAATCTATTGGATTACTAGATCTAGTACAGGATCAACTTTGCAGCGATTAAGCTACAACATCAAAGGGGCACAGTTACCCATGATCATTGCGAACTACGACGATACCTCGATCACAGGTCCCATTAGGTATTTCAATGATAGGCTAATTTGGCTCCAGGGACCTTCTGAAGCAGTGATAACAGACCTCTTTGGTCAAGGGAAGTCATCCCTGAGTATAAACACCATAAGCAACATTACCAACCTACACGTGCGTGACCAATCCAGTCAGAAGTATCCAGGGGGCATGTCCCGCACAAAAATACAAGTGTATCCAGACCCCGTCTTAAAATGGACAATCGGACTTAGAGGAAAGTATGATAACTTCACCATCGCTTGGACTCCAGTGAATAATACCAATTATGGTAAAATTCTTTATGAAATAGTGATCAACAACTCAATCTCCAAGATCACCGCGAGTCCTAACATGACCATAGAGAATGGAACTTTGTTCAAGCCGTATAGTGATCTGGAGGTAACCATCACTTCTTTGACTTACTGGGCTTCGAGTAAACCCGTCACCAATAAATTGAAGACTCCCTCTATGCGTCCTTCAGAACCTTTGAATCCAAGAGTGTTTGTCCACAAGTTAGGTTATCCGTACATGCCTCCTAAGAAGCATCATCAACATGACCCCCATATTAACCAGAGCACCACCCATACGCACCTTGGTGTAAGCGTTGAGCTGCGCTGGGACGTTCCGAAAAATCCAAATGGGATAGTACTGGGATACGTTGTACACTGTTGGAGGGAATCCATGAAGAAGACAGATTGCAGGTGTGAACCAGACATGACGCAGCAAAAACCCTCCTGCGAAATACACAATCTGAGTCCAAACACCAAGTACTACTTTGCCATACAGGCTTATACGGACACTGGCACTGGAAATTTGTCCAGCAAGGTTTTAGCCGATACTAGTTTCAACACTCCAGTTCCGAAGTTGTTGTTAACGATGGCGGATAAGATGCAGATTATGGATATTGATCGGAATGACGTGTATTCCCCTCCCTTGGGATACCTTAGCCCCAGGACGGTGACTTACTTTGCCAAGGAGAATACTCTGTTTTGGTTTAATGAAGGTCAGGATCTAATGTTCTCCAGAATGAAGGGGCCCTCCAATACGAACAAAACAAGAATAATGTCTTTGGCTAGTGAACAAGTCGAAGCAAGTAATTTGGTTGTGGATTGGATTGGGAGGAAACTATATTGGGCGTTCCAACCTCATCCTACCTCGGCTTCACAATCCAATCTGGAAGAAATCTACGGGATCATGAGCTACGACTTGGTTCCCAACTGGGGCTTGAAGAAAACTGCCAATGTTGTGGTAGCCTCCAAAACCCCTGTGAGATCTGTGGCGGTCAATCCTTTCCGGAAGAGTATATACTGGACCACTTCCAGAAGAAATGGGATTACTACGTTGTTCACTGCGGATATTGATGGTACATCTCCTAGACCCTTTTTATCCAGGGATCCGGCCACTTGTAACTGTTCTACTTTAAGCTCCACTGGGGAGCCCATTGCTTACGATCCACATGGCATTGGAGGCACTGGATTTTCCTCGGGGATTTTATTCATCGATAATAATGCCATCTGGCTGAGTGACGATAACGGTTGTAATTGTGTAAAGTTGGTGAATCTGAGTAACCTCCCGTTTATCCAGAACTCGCCTTATAGAATCGCTGGAGATCAACATAGAGTGTACTGGGCGGAAGGGGTGGTTTTCGCTTCAGAGAAGATGAGCAAAGGAGGTGTGACCGAGTTACAACCGGTTGGTGCAGGAGTTAAAGAAGTGTCTACGTTTGGGCCAGTTTCTCAACCGTTTCCAGATCTTAGTTGCTTAGTTCCTCAAGAAATGGATCCAACAGTACCAATTTTATTTAATCACTCAAGTCATTCGTTGCATCTACAGTTACCCCACCCGGTGACCTCCAACTGCTCTTTAGGAGCGATATCTCTTCCCACCCCTAAGTACAACGTTTACTACGGCACTGTAAATGAAAACGGTATCTCTGAATGTACCCCAACGTCTTCTTCATTTTGTAAAGTGGTCACGACACTGGAGAACATGTTACATATCGCTGACCTCCATCCTTACACGACATACACGGTGTTTGTAACCGTCACAAATTATTATGCTGAACAAGAAGGCGAGAGTCCTCTAGGGTGTTCCCCCATCATGCTGAGAACTGCTCCAGGAGCTCCAATGCCTCCAACTTTGCTAAGACTGGAACCTCTTACCCCAGTATCTGTCAGGGTTGTGTGGCGTCAGCCGGAGAAATTAAATGGGGAGAAGGTATGGTATGAAGTGTACTGGAGTACTAATGGCACTGGCAATGAGAAGTACAGCGGTCAGAAGTGGGCAGAGACGGAGACCAGGAGTAATCACAATCGAACTGAATACTACCTTGACCTCATTGACCTACGTCCAGGAAGCAACTATACCATTTGGGTTATGGCCTACTCGGAGAAAGGGGATGCATTCAGTGCCAGTGGGAAACAATTCGTGACCACTTTCTCTTATCCCAACAATATCACTTTGGTGAAGGCTTCCCCTCATAATCTAACGATATCTTGGAATCCTCCAAATGACACTAGCATACTACGTCACCAGATCAAGTACCGAGAAGGATTCTCCTCCACCGAATGGAATTATACCGAGCTCGTTGGGTTCACAATACCCCAAAGAGAATACAAACTGAATATAACCAACCTGAAGCCCAAAACCGTTTATGGATTTAAAATTTTGACTTGGTACATTGGCGACCCGGAAACTCCTCGGGAGTATCCTGAACTTCCTGATGCGCAGTTTATCTTTGAGACTTTGGCTGATAAGCCTGGAAAACCGGGCAAACCTGTGGCTAGAGGGATAGGTCGATCTCTTTATGAAATCACTTGGGAGAAGGCTGAAGCAAATGGAGCAGAAGTGGAGTTGTACAGTTTGGAGTGTAAGTTTGAAATAGAGTCTAATTCTGTGGAGGGACCGTCTTCATCATCTAGTGCAGAAGTAGGGCAGAATCAGAGCTTATCTGTGGAAAATTTATTGGCAAACGAGACAATCGCAGGGAAGAAGGACCTCATTAGGCAGAAAAGGGAAAATGGTCCCCATGGAATTGTGCAAGAAGCTGGATCTGTAGCTGCCGAGAAACTAATTTCTTCTGAGGGGGAGGTGTCCCAAGCACGCAAGAAAATTGGTCGTATGGAGTGGAGAGTAGTTTATAACGGCACAGGTAAATTAAAATTAAAATCGGAGGAATATAAACAATAAAAAGTTATTTTTCTGGAGGAATTAATCTTACTCTTTAAAATACTTTTAGAATCTTGGTGGCGGGTGGAGGGATTGGAAATGGAAAAACATTACAGCTTCCGTGTTCGAGCGAAAAATGTTTATGGCTGGGGCGAGTACAGCAAAGAAAGTGTATCAGTGTCACTGGCAGCATTGACTTTGGTTGCAGTTCCACAAGGATTTGGAGTGATCTTTGGTTCAATATTTTTGGCTTGTTTGACCCTCGGCAGTTGCGCCTTTTTTACGCTTTACCGTAAGCCCCAATTAAAATTAGTATTACATTTTGATTAAATTACTATTTTAAACGAATCTGACTTGATTATTTTAGTTTATCGAGGACGACAAAAAGAAAAACCAATACTGACCAGCCCCTCATCTTCAGACCGTCCAGGAGTGGAACTAGCTACACTCCGTGGCTTTCCAGACGGTCCACCTCGCCAGAACAATATATTGTACGCGGGTGATCTCCTACTCGACATGGACTTCACAGGAATCCAGAAAATCTCAGTTAATCAAATCACATTTACGAAATTCCTTGGAAGTGGAGCCTTCGGGGAGGTGTACGAGGGTGTCACAAAGAATCTTTTGAGTCCCCATGAAGACACTCATGTAGCCATAAAGACTCTAAGAAAGGGGGCTTCAACCCTGGAAAAGACGGAATTCATACAGGAAGCTAAGCTTATGATACAATTCCAGCATCCACACATAATCCAGTTGATGGGGATCTGTGTAGATACAGATCCATGTTGCCTCCTGTTGGAGCTAATGACTGGAGGAGATTTACTCTCATACCTTAGGTCCCACAGATCAAATCTAGGGTCATCTACATCTCTAACTATAATTGACCTTTTGCGCATGTGCGTGGACGTGGCTAAAGGTTGTGCGTATCTAGAAGAAATGCATTTCGTCCATAGGGACTTAGCCGCGAGGAACTGTTTGGTACAGCTTGAATCTATACAGGACTCCAACTCGAATGGGAATGGAGGTCAAAGGAGGGTTGTGAAAATTGGAGACTTTGGTCTAGCCAGAGATATCTATCGAAATGATTATTATAGAAAAGAGGGCGAAGGTCTACTACCGGTGAGGTGGATGGCACCGGAGAGTTTAGTCGATGGGGTATTCACCACCCAGTCCGACGTGTGGTCTTTTGCTGTGGTCATCTGGGAGATTGCAACTTTCGGCCAGCAGCCATACCCTGCCAGGACGAATTCCGAAGTATTACATTATGTCAGGAGTGGAGGGAGGCTACATCAGCCTATACATTGTCCCCAGCCATTGTAAGAATTCATAAAACTGAATTCGTTTGTATTTTCTTGAGGATTAATTTTTACGGATTTATTATTTGGTTTTAGGAGTCAATTGATGCTACGATGTTGGGAGTACAATCCAGAGCTTAGACCCAGTTTCAGTAGTTTACTCACTGACCTGGAGCATATCCTCCAATCTTATGAAAGTATTTATATGGGTCAAACGACCCACCAAGCTCAACCGTCTACCTCAACCGTGTCAGAAACCTTGGAGGACGAAGGTATGGTTAAAAGAGACACTTTTTGACAAATTGGATTTTTCTGAATGTCAACTTCATGCATGAATTTTATCGCCTTAGACAAAGAAGATGAGTATGGATTCCGTACGTCCACCAACGCAGAGGTTCATTATCAACATTACAACCCTCACCGTTTCAGAGACCATCCATACAGAATACAAACCACCTCGGGTCCAAAGTATATTGAAGTGATCGCAGAATCTGGTGGAGTAGACCGCGCAGGCGTAGCAAATGAAACGTCCGCGTATCACCCACAGGCTACCTCCACTTCTCAAATTCTCCGACCCGGAATAAATGAAGGGTACGAGATACCCCTTCCTCGTAAACCTCCAAGGAGGAAGCTACCTGATGGAGGAAATCACTCATTCTCCGCTAGCTCTCAGTCATCCTCTCATTCTCCCGCTCCAGAGTATGGGTTACCCTCGCCTCCTATGTACACCAATGTCTCACCCTCCCAGAGTAACTTCAAACGGTGCAACAGCGCCTCTTCAAATTTACCCTCCGCGTCTACTCTCACCACCAATGAAGCATTCGTTCAAGACTCCTTCGATGAGGTGCAGTACACCACTGTAAGTTGTCCAGATTACAACCTCCATCAAATTCCCATAGATACAGATTTATACGGAGCAGTGGGTGGGGGCAGACAAGAGCAAGACTCAATTTTCGATGAGGAAAACCACTCCCACACGAGCAACAGCCCAACCTATGCTTATCCAACATCCTACAGCCAAGGAGCCACTTTGAACTACTCCCGTGATTTAGACTTCCACCGGCATCATAATACCCACCCTCAGCAAAATCACCTACATCATCATCGCGTGGAAGGCGTCCTCCCTGCACTAAACAATCCCCAGAGGTTCAGTCGACAGACTATTGATACTTGCGGAAGTGGCTAAGTCTATTAAATTTTGAATGGTTTTATTCATGTGATTCATTTTTTTATCCATGATTTTATGGAATGTAAAGGTAATCAATGCAAGTCAGTTTTTAAATAAGAGGAGCTGGAATGTTTTGTGGAATATAGTTATTAAGAGCATTTCTCTCTCATTTTTATTCTTTGTAAAGTAAGCGTTTTATAGCAATTTTATAATTTTTAGATCTTCCCTTGACTTTATCAAAACTATCCATTTAATAAAAATCTTTTTCGTAGAGTATGCGTTAAGTGAATAAAAAATGGAAATTAAAAATATTATCAAAGTCGAAGTATTATTTCGTTTAGTTATTAAATATTACCCATACCTTCAGGACAAGGCCGGAGTGGTTTCTCTGTGTTTGGCATTAGAACAAACCAACAAACAGGTTTTAGGTTTGGAGATCCTGCGGATTAAGTAAAACAAAACGGAGGTTAGTTCGACGGCATTATCCGAAAGGAGAGGATATATGCACTGTAGGCGCTTACAGATGTGATATCAATGCAAGTTCTAATGATTGTCATCAATCGAAGCTTATGAGAGATGAAGGAAGAAAGGGACATCTTACCTCGCTCACACGTATGTACTACTGAGGTTTAAACCCTTTTAACTGACGACATCTTTCCTTAGCTTTAGCCTCCGATGCGGTGATAGACTTCAGAAGCTCATCACTTCTTGATATCATTTCTTCCATGGAACGGCAACGCTGCCTCGGTCCAGAATCAGTGTCTGAAGGGATATTGCTAGACGTCTTTTTCTTTTCATTTGACGTTGTGAAGGCAAATGACTTGGATTGCGATGAGGAAGAAGATGCCATGATGAAAGTGAAGATATTGGTTTCACTTTTTTGAAACAATTGATTTACTATCCTAACTTAATTTGTTCGAAGTGAGGTATTTCAACTTTAAATTAAACAATTTAAAAAAAAAGTACTCAATTTTAAGAAAATGTAGAAATGATAAGAAATTTAAAAAGATGACTACACTAGATCACTTAAGGGTAGCTTCTCTTCTCGATTCCGACTCATATTTACCTATCCTGTGGGTCATTTTTATGCATATTTTCCTTGATGCTTTACAGCACTTAAAGTAGCTTGGTCAAACCCAAGAGGAAAACCTGAGAATTGTAACTTTTGTCGATATTTCATTATCAAAGAATATTTGACGTGACGAATATGAATAATGCAAATTGATTCGGGAAACATATGCATTTTTTAGAATTACCCTGATGCGTAGTGTAATTATGCAATTGTTATTTTAGATTGCTTACCTTTTTATGGACCTACATGGACAAGATATTGCCCATTTACAAGGACGTCCTTCCATCAATGAAATGAGCCATGAATCATTTGGTTGTGAAATGGTCTAAATGAATTGAGGGCAATTATACTTGATGTTCCCTTGTGTAATGCTAACTAGTAACTCAGTTGAGCTCTCTAAAAGCCTCCTTCAAATGTTATCATGATAAATGATACATGATAATCATAAACATACTATTCAGATTTTTGGGAAGATTCGAATTGTAATTTCTGTAAGGCTATTACTTACGGTCTAATTTCAGTTTACGCACATAACTTCTCCAAATGATCCACCACAATTTTACGAACTAGATAATTATTTGTGGGAAAAGTAAATATTTGGTAAAACAAGTCGTTGAAATGCCAAAATAATGGAGGAAAAAACGAATATGCATATTTATTGGAGGAATTAATGCTTTGACTCAAGAATTTGTTCTTCATCATAATTTTCTCCGTGGGAGACAACGCCATTAAACGTAAGGACTTTATGTTCAGTTTTTTCCTCGATGAAAAATATAATAAATGCACTTGCTTTAAGTTCAAAGGATAATTTTTGAGTAATCATTGCGTAACTTCACATGGAGGAAAAGTCAAAGATAAGCCCAATTATCGCCTTATCTCTGCATCTTCAAGAAGCATATAAGATGCGTATAGATTTATGCACTCGTTCGTTACTTCAACTCAAGTCAGGTTACAGTTCGTACAATTTTGGAGGAATTTAGTGAACAGATTTGCAGTTCTGTACGACTTGGGGCTATGTCAGATTGAGAAGGTTAAGATTGAAAATATTTTCCTAAGATGAGTGGTCTAGTTGAACATCGAGCTCGAAATGACTTTTCCTTCGTGGGGCTTACCGAGCGGAGGATTTCTGAAAATCCAGAATATACCAAAGTTTTTGGTAGGATTGTACAAGAGAGATTCGAATTCCACGAGTGAAATAATTTTATCCAGGAAAATTTGACATTGAGTAGATTTCGAGAGGAGGGACTACATCCCCACATATTTCTGGATTCGAGACAATTTTAACTTGTTGCTGGCCATTGCCCCATTGTACCTCCTTGTTGTTTTTGCACTTCAAAGATGGATGCGAGATAGAAAACCATTTGGACTAAGGTATTTAGTTTGGCCAATGCAATTTTAATTGGTTTTAGCATCAATTAATTCCATTTAGTCTTTCGTAGAGCTCCACTATCACTCTGGAGTGCTACATTAGCAGCCATTTCTGTGATTATGTTCGTCAGAATCCTACCAGAAGTTATTTACATCAATTACAAGTACGGATTTTACCGTTCGTACTGTAAATTTGACCATATAAACTCCTCCAGCATGTTCTGGATTTTGGTTTATTTTGGTACAAAGATATTAGAATTCGGGGATACAGTATTTATAATACTTCGGAAGAAACCTCTCACTTTTCTACACGTGTAAGTTTTTAAAAAAAGGGGGAGTGGCAATCTGGAATCTGTGATTGTACATTAACGTAATATTTCTTTTAAAAAGGTTCCACCATACGTCCGTTTATATAGCCTGTCTTTACGGGGTCTTAAGATTCGATAGTCCTGCCAAATATTTTATTCTGTTCAACACCCTGGTTCACGCTAACATGTACGTTTCAAAATAAACTCAAAACTGCAGATCATGTGGGGTAAAATGAAACCAAATAGGAAGCTTATGGTAGACAGGACCTGGACGGTATCAAATGCAAACATTTTAGGAATTTCCACTAAATTTTAATAATTGGTTCTATAGGTACACATACTACGCTCTGAAAGCGGCTAATATCCAACTTCCCAGAAGATTAGCGATGGCCATCACCTCCATCCAGTTAGTCCAGTTTTTCACAGCCACCACAATCAACTTTCTCGTGGTTTATGCAAAAGGTAATTTGAAGATAAGGTGACATAACATAGATGAAGGAATAATATTTGGAAGTGGAAGTAATATTTTAATAATTTACAGTTATGGAAACTGAGCCAAAGTGCGAAAGATCAAATGACATTTTCGTCCTATATACCATCCTTGGAACGGTCTATCTCTATTTGTTTGGCAACTTTTTTGTGCAAAAGTATTTAAAAACAGATAGAGTAGCGAGAAAAACAAAATTGCAATAAACTAAACCAAAGATACAATCCTTCTAGTTTTAATATTATATTTATTTAATGGTTTCAATCAAAGTGGAACATCATGGAACATTCGTTATTGTAGCCATTAATTTTCTTGCGAGCTTCCTTCTTGAATTAAATAGATCCAGAAAATCTACTCAGGTTGTTTCTAACACGTCGCCATTTCAGATCTCTTCATTTCCTGAAAGTATAATTGTGTAAATTCAATTATTTCTGGGACATTTATAGGATGACATATCAAATCATGACGCTACGTTAGAAAGTACCTGAATGCTCAATATCGCCGTTTCTCTATGTTTTCCTTTTTCAGTCGTCAAAGTCCAACACGAAAGTAACATTTTGTTCACGAAGTAGATAAAAAGCACCACAAAAACGAGGTTCAAGTATTTCGCATTGAAATAACAAGTGTCACGCTCACTTTCGAGGAGACTTAACGCAAAACTGGGCCTGGAACTGGAAGATGAAGCTGTGCCGAAGAAGGGATCAAACATGTCAGACATGAAGGACATTGCTTGGGATGTAGTATTTTCCAGGCTTGGCATAGGAATCAAAAATTCTAAACACATTTTTAATCCTTTTAAATCAACAAGGGTTTAGGGGCACAATGAGAATTGATGCAAGCAACTTGTAATGCGAGCTGACTTTACTCTTTCATAAACATTTCACAAGTGGACTCATTTTTTACTCATCGTCAGTACTTTCAGTTAGGAATTATGAATTAGTTTCATTAAAAATAAATTTTATGGAGGAAATTAAGAATGATTTTGATAATTATTGATGCGTCATTGGTGCTAGACACTATAAAGCAATGATGGGAATTTGTTAGCACGAAAATTTGTTCAGTAGTCAGGTTCCATTGAACTTGGAGTTTTAAGCATATTATATTCAAGGACATTGCATCACTTTCCAGCAGGAACAATAAAACTTAAAAAATGTGAATTCAAACATTACACCGAATCTACACGCATCCATCCAAACTAAGTTCTTTATCACGTCAAAATTACCTATAATGAATTGGTGCAAGTAATTATTATTTGGAAGAAAATTTCAACAAAGCTGTTAAAAACGTAGCTGAAATATATTTTGTAAGGTTGACATCGATTTTGACTGAATCAAATTTTCTAGATTAAACCTAATGTGTCTCTACCACCTCCATCGATAGTTATATTTATCGTACACGGGAGTTCAACGGCTTTAAAATGAGCTATCATTAGCCAAAGGTTGTAATGTAATTTAAAAAAAAATATTCATCCTTGACCTCATGAGTGAACCGGTTTGGTCAGGAAACTATCTAGTTTCTTCTCATGTTTCCAAGTACTTATGTACCAAATTTTAAGTCGATCGATTCACGTGTTTGGGAGACATATGGACATATGTAGCAACGTAATAACACAAATCAACCTAACCAAAACGTAAATCACATTTGCATAAACAATCCATTTCCACTCGAAATATTTTTCTTGTGTTATGCGACTCTTTAATTCCCAGGGTTGAACGATCTGGATGAAACTCAATTCTATAGGTACTCTGGGGTCCTAAGGCTACCTGCAAAATTTCAGGTCAATCGGTCAGTCATTCTAAATTTATCGTGTCAACGGATAGACAGACGAAAATATACCGGTCACATAAAGTGCATAAACTGAATAAACGCATATGCGGTAGCAGCTGCATGAAGTCTACAGTTCAAAACAATCCTTGACGAAGAAAGGTATTTACAAAATATACATATTTTTCTCCTGAACTGAGTTTAAATTTACAATTAAATACCATTAATAAAATTCCTGCATCTATTATTCGAGTCGAGTCTACACTTAACACTCTGATAACGTGCATCGTCCAAAGTGAAAAAAAGTTAAATGGTTGCACACTGACATTTACTGACCTTTCGGATTTTCATTTTAGTCCTCTTCAAGACATTTTAATTTCAATACTAATTTGTATATTATTGAATGTATCAGTCGGACATTAGCCGCAAGTGTAAACAAATATATTACTGCTACAATTGAGTGAATTTTTCATGACGGCGGATTCAACTCTGTCTAATTTGCACATGGATTCAGCTACTAATTAGAATAAAGAAACGTGACTGGGTATAAAATTCGAGGGTATAAGAGGGAAGATTTGACTCAGTTTAACATCATTGCGTTTCGGAGTTTCAGACTGAAAAGTTTTCATTTTCGTTTTGTCTAAGCAGAAAATTTCGCAAACTGTCATTAAATTACTGGAATAACTTTAAATCGTTAAGACATTTCTTATAACTTCCAGATCGAACGACTGCAATCGGTGAAATCATGGGTGCCAGCAGCCTCAGAGCGGGATTAAATCTGGACAAACCAGAGATCAGGGCCTTACATAAACTCCTAAGCTGTAGCACCATTGGCCTGAAGAAAACAGGTTATCCTCCCGACCTGGAAAATGATGTCCTCGCTGAAGAAGCTCCTAACCAAGTGAAGCCGGCGTTAAAACTTTCGGC
>JAANSQ010001806.1:0-13842 GCA_036850885.1 Lepidocyrtinus dapeste | reverse complement strand
AAGATATCTTGCGTAATTGTTTGACGCTTTTACATAAGGACGTCTGTAACCCATAAATTATTTCAAGGATTAGGGAATTTAAAATTTATGTTTGTTTATGCAATAATAAAATGCGCATGTTTAGAAATGTATTACGTAATTGACTTACTAAGGACACGGATTCCAATTTGCAATGTGCAGAAATGTGGTCAAGAAATTGATCTATGGCTGCAAGGGCCAGAGTTCTCTTGGTAGGAATGTCATCGTCGGATATTTCTGGACCGAAACTGCTTCCAACAGGACGCAGCATGGATAATGAGGTGTCAAGTGCTATTATTGTCGGCATCTTTTCTTCTTTAGCAAAGGTCGAATATCAGGGTGGTTCTTTCTCAGTTTGCCCCAAGTTATGTATAACTGATAATGAGGAAGAAATCTGCTATGCTTTACAACTTCTTATGGCTTCTTGTTCCAAATCGTAAGAAAATTTAAATATTAGAAATATTTAATTTGACGCTAATTTGTACGTACGCTGCATTTTTTTGCTTCCAGTGTCTTATAATTGATTTGTTTTCAGAGAAATGTAACATGTCAAGACTCTGTATGCCATGGACTTTTGTGTTTGCCCCAAGTTATGTATAACTGATAATGAGGAAGAAATCTGCTACGCTTTATAACTTCTTATGGCTTCTTGTTCCAAATCTACGTAAAAAAATATAAATATTAGAAATATTTAATTTGACGCTAATTTGTAGGTACGCTGCATTTTTTGCTTCCAGTGTCTTATAATGTGATTTGTTTTCAGAGAAATGTAACATGTCAAGACTCTGTATGCCATGGACTTTTGCCACATTATAAACCAGTATTAGGCAGTTCAGTCAACGAAATATGGAAAAACACAACCCCTACATGAATTGATAAAGTTTCGTCCGTTACGCTTATCTCGGAATTAAGATATTATGCAAACTGCAAGAAGCGAAACTGGTTGAATGAAAGATCGTTTGAACCGAACCGAAGGAAAATTATTTTTAATCAGTCAAAGATGAAATGTGACTTGCTCTTATTCCACATTATAAACCAGTATTAGGCAGTTCAGTCAACGAAATATGGAAAAACACTACCCCTGCATGAATTGATAAAGTTTCGTCCGTAACGCTTATCTCGGAATTAAGATATTATGCAAACTGCAAAGCGAAACTGGTTGAATGAAAGATCTTTTGAACCGAACCGAAGGAAAATTAATTTTTAATCAGTCAAAGATGAAATGTGACTTGCTCTTATTCCGTCTTTGCATATCTAACTACATTCCGGTCGAGCCTCTACGATTTGATGCAACGATGCAAGAACTATTTGCTTTTATACTTAAACCGAATTGAATTGAAAAGGTGAAATTTAAACCTACGAGAAGGAAAGCGATTTCAGACTAATTTCCCTGTCTTAATGCAAAACTGGGACGTTTTTGTCAGTCAAATCTATTAAATAACATGATATGACCTNTTGTGCTCACCTCCACCATCCAATGGAAAATTAAACCCCATGCAATTTAGATGCAATATGAAGAATACCTGGCATTTCTTATCAGAAGGAGCAAACAAAATGTTTAGATATAATTATGGAAATTACCAACTGATGACTTACATTAGTCTGGAAATGAAGTTGAAGCTAAGGAAAATAATATGCAAGATTATTTCTGTTATTGTTTGTATTATTATTGCCATATTACTAATAAAATGTAAACGATGACACGATCAGATATAATATGACGCTGTAGGTACACACAGATAAGCTAAAAACGTATATGGAAATGGGCTGATGTTTCAATCTGTTCGTGTCAAGCATGCATGGAATAACCAGGGAAAAAGTGTGGTGCGCAGAAAGAAAAGGTCTACATATATCATCCTGTGATAGTGAGTATTTAATTAATAGTTTTTTTCACCAGATAAAATGAGATAGATCAATGTCAGAGGCATTAATCATCCATCATGACATCGTGAAAACCTAATCATGACCGCATCTGCCCTGCTGCTGGATACTCCAAAACATGTGAGATGTGAACACACGAACTTGACAAATAAAGAGCTGATGATAACCCCATTCCCTTAAAATCATGCTCGCATCGCATCCTCTACTCGGGTTTAGTTTTCATTATCAATATCAATCGCAATCAAGTTATAAGACTGCTCAAGAAGAGAAAAATTGTCACTACTTAAACTCCCATATTATCCTTCTAAACTCTAGTAATTGATTTATAGTGTGTGAAAGAGATTGAATTGAAGACATAAATTGTCATGTGACAACGGAATTGCTCTTTTAGTCAAATCTCAACATTTTGATATTGATGAGCTACTAACAAAACATTGATGACCCAGGAATGGGGACATATAAAAAGGCTCAAAGTTGCATAATTCTTTTTCCTGTTCAAGAAGAACCCAATAACGTACAACACGTTTTCCCTCCTAAAAATGCTAAAAGTTTTCGATTAGAGTGTGATATCTTCCACGATTTGAGTATTAGTCAAGTGAAGGATTCTTCTGCTAACAAATCAACATTGATTCTCAAGCACGTACAGCTTTGAACAAGAAAAAACTCTGGAGAATGACTGTTAATGTTGCATAATGCAATCCATATAATCGCAAAGTTTAAGTTCAGGTTCAGTGAGATAAAGAAGCATGTAGAGTGTAGTGCTTATTGAGAAAAAGTGATTAGTTTCCCTTTGTTCCATGCTCCATAAAGTTAAAAAAGACGCTTGAAAACATTTTTTTCTGCCTTCGACAAAATGGAAACTAACTTACGAATTTTTTCAAATTCAATAGATATTATTTTTAAGTGAAAAGTATTAAAGTTATTCCAAACTTCAGACGTTAGGACGGAAAATAATCCATAGTTCACTTTCCCCCAGCCACAGTTAGTGCTGATTTCAGCATGGGCTGGAGAAGTTTAATAACGGTGGAGCCTGCCATGTTCTTGCAGCAAGCAGGGGATACACTAACCTACGTCATTTTTCAGAATCTATTTATCGAAAAGGTAATTCAATAAAAATCTAATCGAGAGTAAAGAATTTCCTTAAATTCTAAATTCGTTTTCAGATCTGTCAGTATCAGCTCAATTATGACGAGAATGTCTGTAAACTTTATGAATCTTTACATGGAGAAATACCCAAGTCTCAAGAGTTTCTGATTCCAGTCATGAATGATATTCAGGTATATATGGTTTAAATCTGATTAATGAAACTTTTAAAACTTAATTTATGTTTGGCTGGTTTAACTTAATTTATGTTTGGCTGGTTTAACTTAATTTTACATGAAATGCTGCATTTTGTGGTTCAAGGAAACATCAGCAAACTTCGTTTTGTACAACTCACTAGTGGAAAATTCTTTGCCTGTGCTACTCGTACTCTTTTTGGGAGTTTGGAGTGATGCACACCACAAGAGAAAGCCATGTTTGGTACTTTCCCTGATGGGGAAATTATGTCGTTCCTTAGGTCTCCTATTAAATGCATATTATATGTCTTGGCATCCATTCATACTACTTTTCACCGTATCACTGCCCCATAGTTTTGGAGGGGGCAATGCTGTCTTCCACATGGCGGCGTTCAGTTACATAGCTGGTAAGTGTTGGAGAAAGAATCTAAGGTATTTCTGAAATTTATAGGGCCAGGAACATGTTAAAAATTACAACTCAACTTTTATTAGATTCTAGTGTTCCTCGAAGTAGGACTTGGCGTTTAGGAGTGGCAGAGGCATTCTGGTTTCTAGGCTCGCCCGTTGGACTCTTTCTCGGGGCGTATCTTTTTGAACGAGGCGGTTACTTATGTGTGTTTGGTACAGCAGCTACCTTCCACTTAGTCGCTGTATTGTACACTTCGCTAATCTTACCGGAAGTGCCGCAGCCGAGAGTTTCTCGTCATGTGATTGGAAAATATGGCTCTTATGGAACGACACACGAGCCGATCATTGTCCGAGCGAGATGCTTCAGTGAGAATGAAAAAGAAATACGCCACAATAACGTCGAGAACAACAATGAGAATCAAGCTTTGCTCGCTGGAGCAGCAGGCACTTCGAGATTAGTCCAGTCTGTGATAGAGGAACACGAGAAAATCAACGTATGGGAATTTTTTCTAGGAACGGTGAAAGCAATCGTTCGAAAACGCCCAAATCATACACGAAAATGTTTGCTTTCACTCGGACTAATTTTATTGCTTTATGGAACGGCTCAACATGGTAAGCTCAGGCACATCTTATAATCTTGAAATGATTAGTTTTGGAATATATGTACATAAATAAATTGTTACTTCTATACAGGTGAACTGAACATGAAATACCTGTTCACGCGGAATAGGTTCCAATGGAGAGAAAAGCAATTCAGCGTGTGGACCATAGCAGACGGTTGTGTTATAGTGCTAGGACTTTTCATGATTATGCCTTTGTTTGGCACCATTTTCAAGTTTAGCGATCCGTTTTCCGGCGCTGTTGGTGCTATTGCGAGAGCAGTGTCAAAATTAGGAATTGCACTCGCTCCCGAATCTAAATATATGTTTATAGGTAAAATACAGACTTGATCTACGTCTCTATGTTAATTAATTTTTGCAGTTCCAAATTACAACTAACTTATGCATTTTCTTTTATAATTAGCTCTAGGCTTTGATCTGCCAGGAGTTATGGGTCCTTTATCTGCTCGTTCTCTAGCCTCCAAATGTGTTCTGAGAGATGAAAGGGGTAAGAGTAAGACTTTATAGAGATAGATTAAATTACATCGCCTTCTATTATCTTAGAAACAGATCAGAGCTGATTTATATGATTCAGGTGTGTATAAAAACAAGCATATTTACGTTTCCGTGTACTCCTACCTAACATCTTCTTGTTTGTATGACTAATTGACCTTGAACTTGATTTAATCCTATCTATTTAGGGTGAATGTAGATAAAATGAAAACAAGAAGTCAACGATCCTTAAACTATATACTTATCTCATGTCAAACCAAAACCATATCACGAAAACATATTTACTCTTTTTGTAGGAAAAGTATTTGCTTTCCTTGGTTGCATTGAAGCCCTAGTGCCACTAATTGCTGTCCCACTTTATTCCCTGGTCTACTCATCTACCTTGCGGACAGTCCCTTCCGCCATTTACTACGTGTCTGCGGCCATTTGCTCCATTAACTTTATTATTTTCATGTAAGTTTGTCTTAACATAATCGAACAACTTAATACTGCAGATGAATGATGATGTCTGATTTTGAAATCCCCATGAAAGATGTTCAATGACCTTATATTTTCATAAGTAGCCGATAATTATGGCTTGATATTTTGCTTTTATTCTTTACTTTGCAGTACCCTATTCATCTTCTCCAAATTGAAGATAATCCAATTTTCTGGGACTGACACATCAGCTCTAACAAATCCAACCTCTAGTCATTTAGATTCTTTGAGAAGTTATGATGTGGAGAATGGATTTGCCTCTTATATATTCAGAAGATCAAGCCTTTCTTAGTGTCTTCATTGATTTTGATTCAAGTTTCTCGATTTATATACATATTGATTTGAATATGGTCTAAGAAACAGAGGAAGGAGCGCATGCACTTTTTTCTGATTCCTTAGTAGCTATTTGATAAACGTTTGTTTGTGTATTTATGATTCAAATCGTAGTGAGTCACTTAATCTGATATAAAAAAGGATAATTCCTAGAATTAGATGCTTAGTCAGCGATTAATTCCCACGTATCGAATTACCTCCTTCGTATAAATTAAGATTAAGGATGTTATATTTTGTATGTTGCATTAGTAAGTAAAAAACGATAACTGACAATTCCAAACCTTCCTACATACCTTCTGGGTCAGTGCCATCACCATTTCTTTGGTCTGATTTCTTCACATGCTTAATCGTCATTTCCTCTTACGATACGATAATAATATTTACTTGACCTAAACCTGAAGAGAATTAGTCATAAGTGCATACCTAAGCAATGGGGAAACGTTTTACATAGTTAATCAAACATCGCCACATGGACCTTCTTTCACTAAAGTATGTTGACCTTTACTAATGTCTTTTGTTATATTCGCTTGGAACAAAAGTACAAAAAGCAATTGTTACGCCTATAACATATTTATCTGTCCTAAAACGAAGCTAAAATGCGGTTATATTTATAAACTGGAGAGAGAAATTAAGTATCACCATACGTCTCATGGCTACATTAAGTAACCTCCTTTGCCCGAGTCGGGGAACAATTGACAACAAACAATAAATCCAGAAGGAGGTAATGTTAAAACTGTATGCTTCACTTATTTCACCGAAAACCACGTTGAAATACAGGAAACACAATAAAAAGTTTTCCAGTTCAACAGATTTAAATTTTTGCTAACTGGTTTCAACTTTGCTTTGTTGGTAAACAAAATCTGAAAAATTTTTCGCGCCAAAAATTTTATTTAATGACATCTCCCTTATGCGGCCTCTATCTTGATCAGTTAGCCCATGCAAACCAAATTGTGAACAAAGACCATGTAAACGTTGTTGTGATTCATGACATGACATTATGACAGGCAGAGAAGATAGTAAATGTTACCGCTAAACTCCCATGAAAAAAGATGTGTGACCAATATTTGCTTTGTTTTTTAGAATTTTATTCCGTTAAACAATTAAACACCCTATAAATTACATAGATCTCGAATCTTAATCTTAATACAGTTAAACCTAATTTAAAGCCGTAATGAATTATGGTCGAATACTTACAAAGTAGTCGCAAATTAATAAACTTCTACTTAACTATGTCTGAATAAATAATAATAATGATTAAATCTTAACATTTTAATTGCCTGTGCTTGCAACAAAAAAACCATAAGGTTTGCACTGAAAATTTTATACTACCTAATAATACTATATTCTATAACAAAGATCTCCCAACTCATGATATTTTTCGAAATCTTAAACTGGCTTGAGCTGGAATAACAAAGTTTGTAAAATTAATGATCAGTCGGTATCATCATGTAGACGATGAGGAGAGGGTTCTTGGTTGGCGCCGCCTTGGGCAGATTGAGCGAATGAATGTGGACTATAAAACGACGTATATAATCGCATGCTACAAAATACTATAATGACTAAACTATATGCACGACATGCATAAATAAAGTGCATTACCACGGACGAGCTGCGGGAACGGTTTGCTCTAGCCTCGAATTCGAATTCGTCTGCGATTAGTCGCAACTGAATTCCAAGTTCCCTGGGACGGTCTGGAAATGTAGGAGAATTTTGAAAGACATCTACACCCCGATCGGGAGTCGAATTCTCCATGAAGAGCCTTCGACTCAATGTGGCTACAATCATAGAAGAAAACTAAATGTCAATAAAAAACCCGAAATTAAAATATACGATATTCAAATTCAAGTAAAATTTCGACCTCTGTTTCCATTCCCGTTAGCAACAAACAGTGTGGGACTTGAATCTCCGCTGTATAAATCTGAGCCGGTAGAATGCCGTCGAAACAACCTAGGGGTAGGCTGGGCTCCTAGGGAAAAGTCATTTTTAAATGTTCAAAATCACTTCCAAGGTAACAAAAAGAGTAGTATTAATAATTTATTAAACTAAAGAATTGACTTACGTTCTCCCACACTTGGAACCTGGAAGGGTCGCACCACCCTAGTCTCAGGAACCCTTTGAAATCCGAATGATCTAGGACTCGAACCGAAACTTTCTGAAAATTCAAAAATTGTTTCCTCCGTAGGTGTCTGGGTACCTACCGATGAGTGCCGGGATCGATCCATTTCTGTTGAATCCTGCAATATGGAACACTTTCTAGATAATTTCAATATGATGCATTACACAAAACAACGTGCTCAGTTTAAAACTCCGTAGAAAACTTTGAACTGAAGAGATAATTAACTCTTCACCTGCCCGCTGCCTTTTAATAACTAAATTTTAAGAATTTTTGATCAAATCAATTTTAACTCGCCTTCACTGAAAAAGGACTCTTTAAAAGTACCCCAAATCATGGGTCAATGTACATTGATAACATACACATCCACTCATATGTATATTAACTACAAGATTACCTTCACCTTTTTAATAAAAGCGTAAAAATTTCAATTCAGATCAATTAAAACTTGGATCCTAAAAGAAGAATATCATTCATGTATTCACCCTGCACGTTCCTTTTTTCTGTAAGCTTCTTAATTTAATAAAAAATTTCCCGTGGTCTTTGCTTTAATACAGTTTGGACATTATCTTAAGAACTTATATATTTTTTTGTGAATTGGAAAAATTTTCTCTGCATCTCCAATTATATTTTTCATGGGCAATAAAATCATATAATCTATACTAATTAATCAGCCAGTTTGGAGCCTCATTTTTTGAGAGTTCACTTCACCCCAAACATAAATGTATAAATTATGTAGAGAAAACTAAAACAAATTCAATCAAGTTATAACATACATAATATCATGTCTTACCAGCATTAATTTTTCGTTTTCGTATAGGGATAAAGTGGGAGGTTTTCTCCTACTTTTTATTTTTACTTCTCTAACAGACATTTTAAAGTCTACTTGATTCAATATAATAATCTAATGTCTGTGAAATATCTGCGTATGAAGAACCTTGGATTTACACTTCAATGCCTTATCTTTCAAAAAAAATATTATGTTTTCAAGAAGAGAGCCCTAATTGACCAATAAACTTTGACAACGTTCTAAAAAAGGACAAGCCAAGAGTCCTCAATCAGAGATTTAAACAAATTAAGTGGCGGGTATAATTAATTATAATATGGGCTTTGGATTTTATGGACGGAATCACTAGGAAGAAGTCATTAAGTCAATAACTCCTTCAGAGATAAGATTTTTAACTAAAAGTACGACGTTGTTGACATTGGTATTGGTGCGATCGCATCATCTTAAGAAACTCGTAAGATTTTTGTCCTTGAGGCTGGCCAGTAATCTTACACATGTGAACCTAACCCTCTCCCATTTTCAGTGTGCTACCTTATAAAGCTGAAAGTCCTCATTTAGTAGGTTTAAGTAATGATTTACAGTGAATAAGTGAAAAGTGTCCATTCCAATACTCTAACAGGGCTCATAATGAAATAAAAGCTTTCTCGCAAGCTTGTAGAAGCAAAGTGCATTGGGTATTACAGTCTCAAATGGTATCAAATCCATTGCATGAGTAAAAAGGAAAACTCTGCTGTAAAATGTATAGCGCGTCGGTATTCATCTCATCTTGACTTAAGCCTTTATGATAGAGGCTTTATCTATCAGGCTAGTTCAAAGTGTGCGTACACTTAAGCCCAGGTATACAATGTTTCCTTGCCTGACCACATTTTTTATCTTAAATTAGTTCTGGAGAATGTACAAAAATTTTGAATGCAAGCCTCAAGCCCGTAAGCTTAAATACATGTACTTGAATGAACTCATGAACTCTTTTTTAATCAACATCGCCTACTACCTATAGATTTTGTTTGTTGAATTATTCGACAAATAGTTTTGTTAAAAACTGTAAAAAGACCAGGTACGCTATGGTTCGTTTTCAGTAATTTAAATATTTCAATGACTATAACCATCCTATATGATTAAATATTGAGATAATAACAAAAGCAGGAAAGGAACTTACATTGGAAAAGGGAGAAAGTGCGATGAATCCAACTAAAAGGGTGTCCCTCATATCGGTTCTGAACTTTCTCCTCACGGGTGAAACACGATAAGGTCTGACGTTTGGGGGTCGTTAACGTTAGGTAAGAGTTTATAAATTACCTATTTCTCTACGTTTGTGTATTTAACCCATATGGGATTTCTGAGGCTGAAATTAAAATATTAATTTAGATTTTGCCTGGTATTTCATTTGTATTATTAAATGCAAGGTGTAGCATTCGTCAAAACTTGCGACGGCTTAAAATATGTAAAATTAATTGCTACCTTAGTTAAAGGAGCCAACTGGGGTAAATGTCATCCAGGTGGGAAGCCTCGAGTAACAATGTCAGTTGTACATGCTGTACACGTTTGTCGTAGTAGAGGTATGAGGCACCCCAGGACTTTAGAGATACTAATAACTACACAGGCTTGGTACTCGAAGTGCATTTGGGATGGTCGGGAAGATGTTAATTGGCAATACATTCAAAATCTTTATTGAGCTTCTTAAAAGTAGAACTTGAAAACCCCAGAATGGGGTATGATCATTTGGGTGAAAGTTCTGAAAAGAAGTAAAATTTATTGTTAAAAACTTTCATCTGCCCAGTTGAGTTAGCTAAAAAAAACTATAACTTTTTTAGTATCTTTAGTTAGCATATTTCGCGATGTTAAATACCTTCTCTAATGCCTTACAGTAACGCGTTTTTCTAGTGTGACACCACCACCACAAATTTTCCACGAACTTTTAGTATGGGGCCAACTCGGACAGAATATTATGCAACTGTGCTTGCCTTGTTTGAGACTAGAGAAACGAAAAAAATAGTAAAAATGAATTAAATATACCTCATGTTCCATAACACAAGGAGGGAATACTTCAAGTGTATATTAACGGGAGAGATAATTGATTCAGTAAGCCACAATATAAAACTTTGCAAAAAATTATCCATGAATTATTCAATTTAATCCAATTAATTAAAATGATCGAACGTACCTGGAATTCGGTAGTAAAATTCTATTTAACCCGGATAACTATGGGTATGGTTTGGGAAGTTCAGGTAAAACTTACACCAGATAAACAAATTCTTTTAAAATCACTCAGGTAGAATATGACCACGATAAAATCATTTTACTAATATTTAATTAACAACACAGGTAAAAGAACCAAAATTTAATTGAAGTGTTTTAAATACTTATTAGCATTTTAAAACGCACAAAAATCTCCCCGCTCACTCACCAACTCAACTCACAAATGAATCGACGAAAGTGTAAAAACCCTTTCCCCTTTCAACAATAAAACGTTTTTGTGAACAATCCATGAACCTTTCAATTGGAAGTTGAAAGAAGGTCATTCAAAAATCACGTATATAGTAAAGCTAAAGGGTACGTATTTTTGAAAACCGGAAAGAAAGCAGTAACTACGCATACAAGAGAGCGAAAAGAGGAAGTAGCAAAGCAGCCTCAGCGTTTCCACTTGAACGTTTTAAACCACGTTCATTCAGGTTTAAACATGTTGATCAAGCATGCTCACTGCCTTTGGGAACTACTTACGTTTTTGTGGTATGTCGGCTAGAGAAACGTTTCCAGGATAGGTATTCGAAGCGTAGAAGCAAAGATTTTTCTGATTGCAACAGATCAAGAAAGTGTATTAGATTAAACATCAATATGAATACAATAATCAATACGCATCGCTGTTTGAGATGAAATTGCAAATATGGCGTGATCAAGATTGATATGCATATTATAAGCAAAAACCCACCCTCAGTCTCAAGCTTGTTATAATAGTTGTATACGTTTTTGCTTTCTTTAAGTCGTCGCTGATTTTCTCTTGTTTTCTACACGGTGAGTTCATAAAAATTCCTGATAATGAGAAAATACTCGATTTACTGGTATTCCACCGTGTTTTTATCTTCTCGCAATGAAATTATACATTATTTTGATTACAATATTTATTAAAATTAAACCCTGTCCACCTGTATTTTATAAAATGGAGGGAAATGTTATTATTTATTATTCAGGCGCGCAATTAAGGAATATATTTAATTAAAGAGTTCATTGGCCCTTATCTAATCGGTCATTCACCTTTCTTTCTCCAGCGTAGTAATTAGATTACAGGTCCGCGTACTACGCAATTTTTAGGATCATGGAATAGAACGCGATAATTTCCAAAATACTCTGGTGAAAAGGGCGGTTGCAAACTGGGGATGACTGGTCATCAAAGGGGGAGGAGGAATTGTCTCGATTCACCCCACCACTACAAGTTAAACAAATGAAATGCACACTAAACCTGTAAAGTGAAAGTGACCTAAATGCGCTGGAAGATTTAACTGTGCCACCATATTTTTGTTATTGTATAAGTATGCATAAATTCTAAGATTATTGTGGCGAAAGGCTTCCATTATTTTTTCAGCGATTAAGCATTAGAAAGTCATTTAGAAACTGGTATGATCTTGAATCTTGGGACTACATATTATTCGATTTTTTGACAATCACGTGTCTCATTTTGTTTGTTAATTAATTAATGGATCGAATCATGATTACGGAAACGGCAAAACGATTTTATAACTGTGTGCCTGCCTTCGTCCGTAATTTTTGTTCTTCGTGTTTCCTAAACGAAGAACAGTTGTGTTTTGTGTTGTATTGTGCATGCAAACAATATGCGTCCTTTGGCTTATGCATGTCATCATCTGATCATTCAAGCTTCGTCAGAGTCAGAACAGAAATATCAGAATCAATGTTGATTCTCCATGTGCATGACTAGCAACGAAAGTAAAATCTCTAAACTCTTGTAATTCCATTGTAACATATTTCAATTATTTTCTTGTGGTCTCTGGTTAGTTGAAGGTATGTACTAAATTTTTCTACTTCGATAAAGTCTTGAAGGATGGCATTACCCTGTAAGCTTAAATTTGAACAACTTCGGACTCGAAACCGTCAACTTCGTGAGGCAATCATTGACTTTAATGAAAGGCAACAAGCTTTAGAGGAATTTATTGAGCTAGAACATGGTAAGTTTGAAAGGCTCATTATATGGGAAGCATAAGAATAAAAAGTGAAGCCGAAGTTATTAAATTTTTTTTAATTTGCTTAAAATAATTGCTGTTAACGCAGGAAATGCCTTGGAAGTATTTGAGAAAAATCGGGATCGTCTAAAGTTCGCCCTTAACTACGCACCAGAAGGTTTGGATGTTTTGTTGAGACGAGGAACGCGTAGCCCGAAGGGGGAAGAGCTTGTTCGACTTTTGAAAGTTGTGAAACGTAGGTCCCCCTCTCTGTTGATATCAACTCTCATTTCCATGTCCAATTTATCATCTGGCTGAAATTTTAAAAATGCTCTTTTTAGGCAACCAAAGACTGCCAGGTGAGCGTGGGCGAAAAAGATCAGAACGGACGAAACATCCAATCGAACTGGCAGCCTTCAATATTTTCCTGGATGTTAATTGTGGCGTAATACAGCGAAAACCTATCAAGCGGTGTGAGAAATGCTACGACCCCAATCATAATCAGATGGAGTGTCCTTATAAGCACCAAACTGAGATCAATCCAGAAGTGAAGGCCATGATACTTCAGAGAATGGAGAAGATTAAAGAAGTCGAGCTCGACGACCCTTTCCTCTCCAATAAATACAAAAAGAGAATGTTTAAGCTGGATGTCAATAAGCAAGAAAAAATGTCGGCGAAGAAGGCACAACAGCAGCAGCAGAGACAGATGATGGCAGAAGGAGGAAACTCAGCAAACGTTGGTGCAGGTGCCTCCTATATGTCTTCACCAATTGTAGATACTGTGGATGTGTTCACTGGTCTGACTAAAACTCAGAAGAGAAAACAGAGAAAGGAGGAGAAAAAGAGAAATCGTCCCAAAAGGAAATGGGGGCGCTCGGGAAAAGGGTGGTAGCATTTTAGTATTTTTAGTGTCCGACATTCAGTTGTCCAAACTGTTAACTGTTGGGGTGTTCATATTGCCGTATTTGGTGTTTAATTTTAATTTTTGAGGTCAAAATAAAGTTTTTGAATGAAATATTGCATTTAAGCACAAATCATTTGGCATTGATTGAATTCATCGTTGATTTTCATCATATATCTTTTATGACAACAGTTAGGTAATAATAAAAGAAGAACCTACCATTAACTGAAACTGAATTATTTCTGAAAATTGGGGAGAAAGTACAACCCTCTTTCCAATTATTGTAACTGTACCCCCCTGTCTCATTTTCTCCATACTCTTCGCGCGAAACCACTTCAGTCAAGTCAACTCAGCTGAACTTACGAG
>JAANSQ010001805.1:0-13844 GCA_036850885.1 Lepidocyrtinus dapeste | reverse complement strand
CGAGTTGGTTGTAGTAAATGACTAATTGAACACATGATACTCTCCTAGTCTCAGAGACTCTATAGTTGTTAAATATCTTCTTCTTACATGTTAGTAAAGTTCTTAATGGACTGAATCTTAGTATACTTTGATTAATATATGCGCTACGAATGCCTACGATTATGTTATGCAACATGAAATGTGATGCTCATTAACTTTCTGAGAAAATGTGTTCGAGAGGCAAAGTTTAGAATTAAGGATTCCACTGGTGATGTAGTCAACACTGTTATACTGGAAACTACAAGGCGTAGAACAATTAATTAAAAGCGTTCATGGGTTAACTATATATCTTTATTGCCTATGCAATCCAACTCCAATTTGATTCATGGAAACGCGGTTTCCTTTTAATTGCGGTTGGAACTTTATCTTCCAAAAAAAATTGCAAACTACTCCAACGCCAGTCTGCATTCTACATTTTTCAAAGTATAATATGACATTGACATTATATGTTATCATCTTCAAAGAAGGAAGGAGTCGGTGCTGATCCTTGTCTGAAAAGTGTGTAGACGTGAAAGATTATGAATGATCTTTAAATTACATGCCCAAACGGCATAGTCTTGACTTGTACCCGTTGAATGCTTGTTTTATTTACAACCTACAATCTTAATTGTATTTTGTTTATAAATTTACCAGTATTTTATGACTTTTACGACCTATTCTTCCCTTGTCTTATGTACATGATCCATGATCCACCTGTGTGTGCTCACGTGTATACTACCAACTCTGGTTGCCATAAAACAGCATAAAGTTTACCTTCTATAGAGTTTTCCCACTCTCGCTTTTTTTTACTCTAGACTGGACCACGAGTGTATACTTAAAATTGTACTATTCTTATAAAAAACTCTATCGTATTATGGTTTCGCTTCATTGTTCTTTTTTTGTAGACTTGACTTGACCAAATGATTTATTTGTATAATAATGAGCCATGTTTTTTGCCAAAATACCAAAAAAGGAGAGATGAGCCTTGTGCACTACATGGACTTTCTATTGAGATGACCGTCTTTGCGAAATGTAGCTTGCAAAAAGCTCAACTTTGTTACGGTGGTCTAGGCTTTAAAAAGAGGATTTACTGACATTTGAATGCGTATACTATAGTTTTTTTACGATTATCAATTTGATGATGGAAAAGGAGTATTTTTTTAACCAATGGCTTTTACAACAAAGTCATACGCTAATCGTATCATATCACCTGTCACAATATTACTATGCAGATATGATTTCTTTTCTTAAAATGGATGGATCGTGTAACAATGCCAAGTCAAAGTATTACTTTTCTCCTCTCGGCAAAAATGAAAATGATGATGGGTCTAAAAATCTCAAACATTCATATTTTCATTTGAGTATGTACATTATTGGTGTCCCAGAAGCAAAAATATGAGGCATGATGTCGGACTCTAATCACGCTACAGAATCAAACAGTATTGAATTTAGAGTCAAGGTACAAGAGGCTTTAGTTTCGTCGACAAAGAAACTGCAATTTTTACTTTGATGATAATCTGAATTATGAATGAATTATTAAAGGGCATGAGTTTGTAGAAGAAACGCAAACTACTTATATTTTAGTGGAACAGTCAAGGCTGAACTTGAAATGAAGATCATGTTCAGTTTCAGTTTTGTCCTAAGCAATTTCGTTCATACTTACTTGCAAGTGGGCGTACCATCCTAATAAATTCTTTTCTGTGCTCGGCTCAAACCAAAAGATTTTGGATTGCGGTACGATATTACGCAGAGATCTAGAAATCTTAACCTGTCTTACTTGGATTGGCGGTGACCTGAACTCTTAAAGATTTTTAAAATAGATAGCTCACGCTATCAACATTATCTTTTTTGAGAGGAGGAAGGACAATCGCTGCGTAAAGTTTAACTTTTGTTTTTGGCCTACGTTTTAAAAAATATGGATTTTTATGGATTTACTTCACTCTGAATAATCTCTGAAGGAAGTGCAAGCTTTAGATAAACCAAAAGTTTAATGTTTTTAGTGTTGGCAGAGTTTATTTACAATTGGGTTTAGCATAGCCAAGAAAAATGGAATGACTTTGGAAGCAAAAGGTTTCTTGAGCTGGTCAGGAATCAGTAAAGTTTGCATGTTAGGCGAAAATATTCTGAAAATTATTTTTACAAACGTAAACTCTATATAAATATTGCAAAGTGCGAATCAAATGGTGGTTCACACCAACTTGCTAAATCCAAAACTCTCAGGGTTCAGTTTTCGTCATATATTTTCGAGTATATTTTGCATAAATAAGTATTCCATTGGAATTCCATACTTTTTAAAACCTCACGCCGTGAAAATTGACTTCTTCGTCTAGCTTTCTTCCAAGTTTACGAATCACGTTTGGTTTTATCACCATCATCAATATCACGAATGGAGTACATAAGGAGTAAACAACTTTTTCTTACTCCAGTAATAAAAACCTAAAGTAAATTCCATTGTTGCATCGAAAGACGCGCGACACGATACGACATGCTTGGCCTAAGCTATGATTTTATGATTGTTTTCTGCGAGACTCGAGGCGGTTGTACCTGGAGGTTGAATACCATACTCCTTGAGTATTTTGTTTTCTTGAAAATACTACGATGAACCGTTTATCTTCTATTGCAACTGCACACGCTTCTTCCAATCACTCGCAGGTCTGAAGTATATCGTATCGTTTTTCTTTCCATTTCATCTGAAATATCATCTTTAAAAAAATACGGTTCTTGTTTTCTTTTTCGTCTGCATTCCCCAACATTCTGTTAATTTTTTATGGCTTTTTCATTACACTCAGAATGGAGGAAAAAACTCATAAAAATATGTCATGTAATAAGCTTCACCACCACATCAATTGTATTATTTTGTGTATAAATTCCAATCCAGCGAATAGTAGTAAATTGGAGAAAAAAGCAGTAAAAACATTTTTGCAGCTGAAACACTCAAGATAAAAAGAATTATTTTCAAGGCATAACGAGATGAAATAGCCTTCTTTACTCCTTCTTTTGTCTGATTTTATTTGAAGAAGACAAGAGAAAAAATTGCTTTGGCATTGACATTTCTTTGGCGTCTTGCCTTTCTCATTTTCTGTCGCGGTTAATGTCCAGCGAGAGCATAGTAAAAAACAGGTGTCTCTAGGTATTCACTATTCACCTATGCACCTACCTTTCTAAAAAAAATATCCCAATTAGACTGCCCAAGCAAGCAAGCCCGGTAGTAAAAAAAATATTCTCTGTTGGTGGAAAAGGAAGGTGTCCCCTCACTCAGCCAAAGTAGATTTTTATGGACTTGTTCTCGGGATTGCAATTGTTATGCAGAAATCTGGTAGTCGTTAAATGCTGGTGCACATATTTTCCTTAAGAAAATATGCGACCAGGAGGAAAAAAATGTGATAAGGAGATAAGAGATTAGAAAAACACATGCTTTGGAGCTTTCGTCATTATGATGCGTAAACTTAAAGACTTTGAATCTCATGAGATTTCTTCTTCATTGTTCACACGANAGACTTTGAATCTCATGAGATTTCTTCTTCATTGTTCACACGACACAAGTGGCATTGTCAAAAGGGGCAAAAAAGGTGACGAAAACATTTAAGCATCGCGTGATATTCTACATTTTAAGGAAGAAATTGTATTTTGATTTAGGTTGTCCAACGTGATTATTTTATTTAGGAAAGGGAAACAATCATCCAATCCAGCAACCAAAGAATGACATTGACATTGTGTCATGTATTTATGAACTTGAGGCTTTGGAACATCTGCCATGTAACGTGTATAATGACTTTGGCTTCCACAATCATTTCATGTCGAAGTGCGTGTTTGCATAAAACTATTTTCTCCTGCTGTACCAACAAAACTGTAATTATAGTAATCCTATCGGAATTACATGAGTCATCGCCTTCGAAAGGAATAGGATGACTGGGATTTGCAAAACAGTTTTACCTAAGTTCAGATGGTCAGGGTATGTTATGTCATGCCATGGAACGATTCATGCATAATTTTAATTCCAGAAAGTGTGCAGCAATGGATTACCACTGGCATGCATTCTTGCAACAATAAACTACTCTCTTACCCTCCAGAATTGGAGTGAGCTTATGGTAGTTATAAAATAGTTATAATCAAGCTTAGTTTTCTTATGCAGTGCTCAATGGCTCTAGATTTTGAAGAGATTCCGTGCTAAAGTCATTTTCAATATGTGTGTGAATTTTTGTCTAGCTCTGTAGAAAACTGTGGACGTGATTGATATAATCATAAGGAACGTTCAAACCATGCCGGTTTATATTTAGCTTGTGTGACGCACGTTTATTTCTGCGTGATTATATAGTTTGAGCTTTTATGATTTATGCAATCGGCTACTCAAAATTATGTTCTAGTTTTAAGTTAGAGCGTTGTAAATTACGGAGAAATAACTATGCATTTTTGTATACTCCCAACGGCAGAAAGGGAAGTTAGCTTGTAGTGCTTTACAACGTAGTAATAGATTTTCCCTAAGCACGAGACAGGTAAGAAATGTGAACGTGAATGGAAAACGGATGAATTCATTACAGCATGAGAAAATTTTACTGGCTTTTCTAAAAATACAACCGATTTTTTTCATTTCTTTGGGAGATTATGCCAAAATGGGAATATGTACCCGAGTAAATAACTTTAGCAATAAAGATTTTTCCCAAAGATAACATTCCGCGGCTCGTTACACACCGTTCCCATATTCAATTTTTTTCTTCATTCATCATCCCAAGCACTATTGTAATAGATATTTTTCTGGAGAGAGGATGTTTACTTGGACTTTTTAATTCATTAAAACCTTTTCTACAAACTCACGTTCCATTGCAATGATTAAAGGCATTTAAAATGAATTAAGGCACCGCTTGCACTCCCTAATTATCTTGTATTTTCACACAGTCCGTAAGCCATACTCTAGCCATTCACAACTGAACTCGCTTTTTTATCCCATCAAACCCAAAAAGATTAGCTCATTAAGGATACTCTAGCACGTAACACGGTCCAATAAAAAATGTTCTGGTCTGGATGAATCTTAATTACTTGGAGAAAATCATGATGAGAAAAAACTGGACGATTTTTGTCTACAGTAAATCAAAAAATGTTGCAAACTTGCAGTTTTTTCTCGGTTTCGAGTTTATTATCAAATTAAAGTTTGTGTGAATGGTGGTGGTGGTGCGTGGTGATCTAATGAAAAAGTGTATTATCTTCCTCTTGAAAAATGTTAACAGCCAATTCATGTATGCGTCAGGATGATAAGGTGTTGAAAAAATCTGGAGATACATTAGAGAACACTCATTCCTTAAGAAGATTTTCAATTTTGTGCAGTATCATTTGCTTTGTGATTATCAAATGTTGTTTTACTTTTTTTTTTTCCTAGTAGAATGAGCAAGATTGGTATTTTGACCATACCTCCAAAACTAAATTGCATAAATAGCTTAGGGCTGAATTGGTAAGTGTATGCGCAAAAATTTGACCAAGGTCTGGGCTTGCCCTGTAATTTTCTCACTAGCTTATTCAATCTGTTCCCTATTACTTACCGAGAAGGAGTCTGACGTAGGCCATGGTCACGACGAGAGACAGCTCATCACCTTAGGTAATCGCCAGTTTCAGTTCATAGAAAAATTTAACAGTAGTGACCATGACCAAGGAAAACTTTAGAGACGAGGGGCTCTCCATAGATTACGTAAACCAATTTTCTCAATAATGGAATGGTACTCTGGCACCTGGCTACGGTATTGATTGTCCCTTCGTCTACCTCCGTCGTCTTCTCGATCTCCACTCTGGATTGGAGTGAATTACAGTGTTTGGGTAGAAATGTCCTTTGCCTCGCCTGAAAGAGTAGTGCTTTACAGCCCTTATAGAAAATGAGATGGAAAACTGGCAATCAAAATGCTAATCATTATCATCACCAGCATCTTCATCATATTTTTTTAGCTCCATGAAGATGAGCCAAAAGAGTCTAAAAAGAATATGATTTTTCTTCGCCCCATAATTTGACTTACCCTTACCTGTCCATATAAATGATTAGATTCATGAATATTTGTAAACCTTATCATCAATACAATTTTACAATATTTTTTCCATTATTCCTCCTCAGAAAAACGTCTAGATAACATGATGATAAACAACAAACTACATTGCTTGGATGATGATGCATGTGATACGTAACACGATGATTAGACACTAATCTTGTCTTTCCTGACAATGTGCCTTGATTCCTGCTGATTCTCACTCCACTTGGGTTTTGGATTTCTGATTTGCCTCATTTGCATCCTCATATCCATAATAATAAATTTTACGTTGATGATGATGTATATATTTTTTCGAAAAACAAGTTGTACTCTTCTAGACTCTTTCGTAGTGTAGCGAAACATGTAGTATCGAAGTATCATGAATTCCATTTTTACTACTCGCTTTCCTCTATCCTTCGTAGTAAAAAACAGGTAGTTGTAGTTGGTAGTAGAAAAAATCAACCTCCGTGTGGATTGCGGATTGGCTTTAATACTAGAACCTATAAAATGGCAAACTGTTGATTAAAATGTGCTACATGACTAAACAAGAGAAGTGGATTTTCAGGTACACGTAATTGCATTGACGAAGACGAATCCCATCATTTGTAACCTAGGAAAGGTTAGTTTCTTTTGAAGAAAAACACTTTCCAGGCAGATGTAGAGCTGTACCTTAATTTCCTAGACGGAAAAGGAAAATAAAAGGGAAAATATGTTGTCAATTTCCTACTCCCTAGTAATTATCAGAGTTTTTTAAACTAAACTCAATAATTAGAACTGGAAACATGCTAAAATGTTTTGGGGAAACGGAGCATTTTATAAATTTAAATGGGATCAGTCAACTGTACCAAATTTGGGTTTAATGGTTAAAAATGTAGCAAAAATTGATAACAAAGTTTCCTAGGTATTGTTACGTGTTGATCTTGCGATTATGTCCATCTTGCAGATTACGACTTTTTCAGTGGCCTTGCCAATCGCCTAGTCCTATAAATCTTGTTTTTTAGAGGGAATTTAATGATGGTGGCACAACTGGAGCAGTAGAGATAGGTTGAATGGAACATTAAAATAACTTTATACTTTATAGTTTTATCTTGTTGCATCATAGCACTCTCGTAACTACCTTTATACTACCTACAGTCTGGCCATCCGTCCTCGTAAATTTAACTGGATAAAAACAACCACAAAGTAAAGCTTACATTTTATAAGACATGGTTTTACATTTCGCAAGAAAAAAATCAGAGTTAAAATAGAGTCAAACAAAGAAACTATTCGAAGTCAACATGCTAATCTCGTCCAGTCCAACTGGATTAGAGAAATGAAATCTTTGGATTTCTAAAGTAGACAAAGAAACCTTGAACTTGGAATGTTGCAAAAGAACCTATTCTTCTTTAACTTTATATCTGCTCTTAGTGAAAATGTTGGCCATTGTCTCAAAGTTGGTCTTGCTCATGCACTTGCACAAAAATTCGTGTAGACTAAACAAAGGAAGAAGTGTATTTTGTGTAAAATGTATAGGTTTATGTAAGCTCTCCGCTTCAGTTCACATTTTTTAGTGGAGTTTGTAAAAAAAATGAGTTGCTCACTTTGTGTACATGAGTACATGCACTCTTGGTAAACATGCTCATCACATTATCATTATTTCACTGGAAATGGGAGGCATTATACAGTGGTTTGCTTTTTATGACTTGATCATATCAACACCATCACCTCAATCTCTTAACTCGACCCCCAAAACAGCGGCGGAGTGTACTTTTATAAAATCTAAAGTGAAGAGTTACAGACATTCCATGGAAATTATCATAATTACTATGGAAAGACAGTGCCACCACTATATCATCACATCAAGCAAAAAAATGGCAAGTCACTTGATATCATTAGGATGTAGGATACTTCACAAAAATGTGTACGTTGACCACCACAATAGCCTAGAAAGAGATTTTAAAGTTTGATAAGAAACATGAAAATAAACTATGAGAAGAAGGCTTAAAGTGCTAGTCTTTTTTACGAATTAATGAGGAAAGCTTTGAAGATAAACAAGATTGATCTTTCTTCAGATTGGAGATGATATGCACTTGTTTTCCTGCAGAGTCTAGGACAGAGACGGGTTAATAGGCTACTGCCATGCGAAGTCGTGATACCTCTGGTGGTGGGGCGCTTTTCTTCTATTTTATTGGTATAACTTACGGCAACAAAATTCTAGGAACTTGTGATCTTCAATGGAAGCATATGCTTTATGGTATCGTCACGACTCGCTCGTTTTCTAATGTAGGGCCACTTTACCCCCAACGTCTACAATTAGCCGATTGTTTCCATAATTAATGGGGAAGCTATTTTTTCTTTACCTGAAAGTGCAATTTTCTTTAGAAATTATTTAATTTCCCAAAATTTGAAGACTTAATGAAAAACAGTTCAAGAATTTGCGATTTATTACGTTAGGGTGTCTGAAGGGGGTGCATGGTATGTTAATTATTATTATTTTAAACAAGCGTCTCTGTGCAACTTTGTTGTGACAGTGAAATTCATGAAGTAGTTTTTTCTGCATACCTTACCACTTAATTATTCGCATGTTCTGGTTTTTCTAAAGAATATGTACATTTTTTATGTTCCATGGACCACATGTAATACCTACGTGAATTATTTTTATACTACTGTTGAAAGTAAACAAAACCGCGAGAAAAATGTAACCCGTTCGTGTTCATGAGAAATTCATATCAGGTACTGAAAAAAACGATATTTTTATGCAAAGTCTTTTATTTATTTTAATACGAAAGGACAATGTCAGTATCAACTTCATAAGTTTAGTGACAGCAAACACGATCATCAATTTTTTCAGTAGGAGAAAAAAATTTCTTTTTTCTTACAATCATAATAATCGTTATCCTTTCTGATCTATGAAAAAACCCGGTCAAGTTTGAAAAATTCACGCCAAGTCAAGTGTTACTTCGAGACAATGAATTGAAAACAGGTAGCATCATCAGCTCAGCAGTAGATGGTCAAGTAAATCGAGTCCGTTAAAAAAAACTCTCGAAGTCATAGTACCGACACACTAATACTCACAATCAACCCAATCATGATTATGATTATTTTTGTGAGCTGATTTGATGAGCAAATGAAACAGCTTGGCAATAGCTACAAAAGGCAGTCCGATTTAGTTTTAGTACATTTACTTCGGTTTTTTAATAAAATGGGATCAAGATCAAAACGCTTAAGAACAAGTTTGAGCAAGACATTTCTCTCTTGTAAAAACATTTTTTTTTAATTTGTATCATTTCACGGTAAAATAAGAATTTTTCTGTTCAGGTGGGAATGGGAAGAAGGTAAATGAAATCACTTTTCATTTTTTCTTTTCGCTACTTGTTTTTTTTTCGTAGGTGAAATGCAGTGGCAGAAGATAGTGGCAAAGAAGCATACTTTCATCCTTACTCCATCATCGATCGTATTAGATCAACATTCTTTTAAGTTATGCCGAAAGGCATTTTCAGATTCAAACAGAATCATTTTTCCAACAATGCAATTCATTATTTGCCATACTTGTTTCGTTCTATTGTTCAACTTGTTTGCATATGTTTAAGGAGGATAAGGAGGACTTTAGAGGCTGTGCGGCTGCTCACTTGAAACTTGATGGACAGGTGAGATGCATGCATATCTCGGGATATTTATTTTCGGGAGGTTGGATGGGTTAGAGACGTTAGGTACCAAAGGCGGATCACCGATCAAATAGTCTGCTTAAATAAGAAAATTATGAGATGAGCTTTTTGCTCATTGAATTTTTCGACTTTTGAGGCGTAAAGGAAATGCTGTTTTTCAAGTCTTAAACGATGACCGAATCAATGTGTCTGTTTGCACGTAATTTCACTTGACTGCAGATGATGAACCCTGCATACTAATTCGGGCAATGTTCGTAAAATACGTATAGACAGAAATGGGATTATCTTGAATTTACCAAATTGTAAGTAATTTTCCAAAATATTTTTTATCTGAATTTACAGTGCTTACTGCACCCTTAAAATTTTTTGTGAATTTCGCTTAAAACCAATAAAAATGATATGGACTTTTTAGACCTTATCATTCAAACCTGAATGATTCATTGACTATGACTCCATTTGAATGGGATAGTGAAAACCTGATTTCCCTGCATTCCATATTTTTTACATCACCCCATAAGAAATTATTTTTATGCCTATGCCATGGCTTTATATACTACTTATGTTTCGATTGTTTTAATTTGTTTATATTTTTATTCGTTTATGGGGTTCGTCATCACTTGCACCTTCCAATTCTACACATTATAAATTCCATGCTAGACTTTTGAGTGATGATGACGGCTTATCAACTTCCATCATACAAGATGAAACGAATCCGCGCCATAAAAGTAACTTGTTCCGCTCCAGGGCAGGCCTTCATCATCATCATCGTTTTTGCTTACTACGCTTATTTAGAACATCTCAACAGGATCATGACTCTCCACGACTTAAGATTTTGTTTGATCTAATAGTACATGTGGAAAAACATGGGCTTCATGTGTAAATTTTCTCTTGAAGATATTGCAACACAACCAAACCGAATAAACGTATCGGTTGGAATTTTTTTAGAGGTATCATGAAATTTATATAGGATCACGTCTCTTGCATGTTGCTCCTAAATAAATAGTATTTAAAACGAGATCATTTTTATTCTTGTGGAATACAGCCACCTGCGATTTCGAAGACAAACCAAAGTTGTTTCGAAGTGAATAAATCGTTTCTAAAAACATTGTACGAAGAATTTCAAATTTGTAAATCTTTTGGAGTGATAAACTACACAGAAGTTTGGCTAAACACGATATATGGGGTAAAATCCCAAAGTAAGGATGTTCCTACTCGTGATGACGCATGACATGGTGTTTTACCTAGAAAAATAAACATGGCTTCCGATTATGCACTAGCAGTACATTAATAATTGCTTTGCGGGAGGTTTCTATTCTGAAGCTTTGATGTTTTCGTTTCACCATATTTCGGGATCTTTTTTGGATTCCCTTTTGATTTTCTATTCAAAATGTGGTCTAATAAGTAGCTTTGAAGATTCAAGTCAACGTGTGGTAGTGGCAAAATGGTTATCTGTTTATGTAGCTTGGTAAAGCACAGAAGCTTATTTTCATTCATTGCTCAATCTTGCAGTACATAAATCTTCAAATTTTGCTTTGGAGAAAGTAACATTTTCTTTCTCTAAACAGCCTGATTTATGAAATTGTGATTCTGTTCATATTGCATAATGCAGGCTTAAATGATAATTCGCTTTATGAATACTAAAGCCAATAAATATACATAACTTTTTGATCATGATCATATCATGTTAGGTATAGAGTTAATTGGAATTTCTTTGATGTACACCACGAATCTAATACCCGCTAATACAAGGAATTTGTTTCTCCAGACTACGGAGAAAATTTCCCAACTTCTAATTAAGTTCTTTACTTTCAAGAATCAAAATGTCCTTTGAATTAATTTAGAAATATATTTACCTTTCAACTACATAAAACGATTTTGGATGCAAAACTATTTGCATATCTTGATAATTGCCACTATCAGCTTCATGGATGGTGGCACCAAGTTGCAATGATAAAAACAAGTTTAGTTTCTGAATTTGTGTGTTTGTCTACTCACGTTCGTGCATGGATGAAAGCCACAGAGAAAACCCAAAGTGAATGTTAAGTTATCCATTATCCATTTGACGAAGAAACATGTTTCCCTTATCACAGCCTTAGGGAATGTGGGCGTGTATGGTGTATGTGGAGGCATTAATTGCTCCAGTAGAGGATGCATTTTTATCCTGTGGTCAGGTTCAGGATAATTTGTAGATATCATCGTATCAGAACACTTAAATGAAGTTGAACTTTGCAATCAAAAGTGAGATTGGTGTTTACATGGTATAAAGTAGGTACACGCATCGTTTATCCACTTTACTGTGTGAATTTTTTTCACTGGAACGATTTTTCTCAGAATTTATGTGAATCATGAGTGATGTGTATTAGAAAGATGCTGGTTGGGAATGATATAATTTACTAGCAATTTTCTTTTCTATTTGACACGTCATAATTTTGCCTGGGAAAAGTTAGATGGGATTATTAGGATTGTGCGAAATTGATAAAATATGGACTGGACGTTGGCTAATTTGATTTATGTTGTATCACAGGTTGCAGTAGAATCTTCCCCGGAACAGCCATTCTTTGTGAGAGGTCGAGGTTGGTCATCCTTCTCTCCAAAGCAGACGGAAAAGCTGCTTCAACTCCCTTGCTCCACTTTGGCTGTTGGTGACATCTGTATTACATTAACACGACATGTGAAACCCCAATCTCAGGGGGTGTCCTCAGGGGGTCAAGGCAGAGGATCAAAAAAGTCTAATGGACCAAGGCCATATGGAACGTACGCCAAGTCGAGAAACGCTTCCACCAGTAGTATTCTCAAAAGCAGCCAACAGTCTCGTAGGAATAACAATGCAGGAACTACGGGAATTAATAGCAGGAAGCTTGTTACCCTCCAACAAACTCCAAATCCTGATGTCAACTTCAGCCAAGCGGCGACAGTCGCTCAAAGCACGCCAAGCTTTTCCTCTGTTTCATTTGCCACGGATAGATCGCAAGTTAGTTCCACCGTTAACCCAAATATTTCGTCCGAGAGAGAAAGTGAATTGAAGAAAGCAAAGTCAGAGAAAGCAGTGATTTCTCCATTGGCTTCTGGAAACTCTACTGCACCAACTACAAACCCTATTCTAGAGCCTAAACAAGAAGCAGAGAATATTCAAACTGTAAAGCGTAAATCAGTGTCACCTACCCAACCTCCAAAACGAGAGGAAGGTGAGGAGGAAGATTCCCCACCAAGTCCAAAGAAACGTCGTTGGTCAGCTCCAGAGCAAATTGAAGTAGACTCAGTAGAGAATGCCAAGGCTGGAGATTGCATCCCATCTTCATCTTCAAACAAACAGGATATTACCGCAGCTTCTCCAGTTTCCCAAAGCAACGACATTAAATCACCTAATGATTCTGGAGACAAAGGAAGTCAACTAGGTAACAAGGAGACTAATGAAGCCCAAAATAAACCCAAGGAAATCAATGGATCAAACATGAACTCATCCACGGAGGAAAGTAAATCACCCCTGGAGAAACCCTGACTAGAGAAAGTTGTTATAAATCTCTACAAGATGAATACACACCGCGCGTGTTTAGAAAACTCATAATTTATTTTGACTCTACGTAATTTATGTATATGCTGCCATGTGTCAACTTTAGAGTTTCCTTACCTAGAATTTTCAAATTAGTTTATCTTGTGAACAAACTCAAAAGAAAAATCCATCTGACGAGTTTACTCAAGTCCATCCTATAAATTGGGAAGCTTAATATTGCTGCTGAGACCTGAGCTAATTTCACGAGGAAAACAATCAAAAATGCTTTTACAAAAACAGACCAAGTGATAAATCTAATTAGCGAAATAATATATTTTAAGCAATTCAACGAATTACATAGCTTATAGGTAGACTGGATGTGATGTGAAGTGAAAAGTAGAGAAAGTATCCATATGGAAAATAGTTTTTACCTTAAACAATTTTAAGGGAAAAAGGGCACCTATCAAGTGACAACCATTATATTATACTATAAAAATAAACTATATATAACCATAATTTGTATCAATGTAAATATTGCTATTTTCAAAACATCTGTTCATTTTATCTCGTGAAAAGTTTAAATTGTAAGGATGAATCTAGAAAGCTTAAAGGAACGTTTGGAAACCGCCCTTGGATGATGTACCATGTACCAGCCCTGCCACAAATATTATAATTAAGCTTAAGTCT
>JAANSQ010001804.1:0-13859 GCA_036850885.1 Lepidocyrtinus dapeste | reverse complement strand
TCGCAGTTGTTGTTTTGTACCGAGTGTGATGTACCTAAAGAGGTACATATCTATAAACACCTTCTGTAAGCTATGAATCTTCCTGATACATGTCATCATAAAAATGTTAAGTTATAAGGGAAATGGCAAAGACAATTCGCGAAATTATAGGCTTCCTCTCGGGTGGAAACAAATGCATAAGTTTTGTGGACTCTTGCGAAAAAAAATTGTCGAGTTGATGATGATGGTTATGGTGAGGAACGCAAGCGGTATCCCAATTTTAAACCTCATTTTTACGTTTTGACACTTTGGCACTGATATTCAGCTGTGAGGCTCATGTTTAAAATGTGAAATGCTCCGAATGAGAAAAGAGGTTATCATCTTTTCACCTCACCTCAGTCGTTTTTCAAGATTCTTTTCTCTAGGCTCCACACATCATCCCTCCGTGCCGCATTTGGAGGAAAGTTATTTCACAGATGATGTCGCATAAACGTATACTTCAACTATTTCAAATGGAAATGTCCTCATTTAATTTTTAATCTATCGGCTTTAACACAAGAGTATGAACGCTTTAATATTGTTGCCGACTTTTTTGTTTTTCAGGAGCCTAGCTGTCCGCAAGTTTCATTAAAAATAGTCATTTTATTCGAATGAGTTATCGCTCTCTGTTGGTATTCTGAACTGTCCCGAGAACTGAAAGAATTATGCTTGCGTTTCTACCGCAGTACATTCGCCATCCAAATCACTGTCCTTTTCATTTTGTTTTAAAGTTCATTTCAGTGGAAAAGAAAGATGAGTGACAGGGGGGTAAACGTACCGTGTAAAAGTCACCAACAACGTTCAAGCAAGTACATTTTCTTCAAAATCTTTGGCAAATCCGGGTGAGACTTTTTTATTTGAATGTTTTTAATCGCAGCAAAGCTTCTTATCATCAACTTACAATCAACATTCCATCCAACTTGCAGTTGGTGAAGCGTGAAATATTTGGTCCGGAGTCCGGACTTCGTCTAGAGTGTAGAGAATGAGGTGTGAGGGGCCGAATGCATATATATATTGCTCATAAAATGTTTTAACTCCGAATTCCACCTACTTTAGATATGCCAATAGTTTGGTACTTTCAACTAAATAGTCACCGACTTTTGCGTATGAAATACCCAATTAACACTTCCTCTTTGCCCACACGAATTATAAATTTAGCTAATTAATTGACTTGATGTTTATGTACCCTGTGAAGTAAAAATAGTGCTTCCTGTTTCCATATATTTGATATGAGCATGATAACTTTATAAAAATGTGAATGACGTCTCTTTGATAATGAAATGATTGTTTATTGTCACATGACGGGCGAACCTCAGAAAATTGAATGAATGAATATACATACACGTGGTATGCCAAGAGTATATAAATTTATTGATGATGGGCGATGATCAAATCGAACATTTCAAGGACATGAGCACAATTATATACGAGGTTGTCTCAGTTAGTACCATATCTTTACATTTGAAGAGGGTGTTTCACAAGAAAACTATTTTTAGGATATATTTTACTAGGATATTTTTTTGATATTGCCATATTATAACAACAAATGTGAATTTTTGTATTTACCCATTGATGTGCTGCATGCATAAATTAAATTAGATCATTAGATGCATGTGGACACATAAATTTGGAAGTTTATGAAGTTCCTTTACATATCTCTTCATATCAATTTAATCGACCGAGTGAACTACATGATAAGGAAGAGTATGACAATATAATTTGTAGTTTGAATTTGTCACGCGCGGAAACATCTTACTTATGTGCAGAAATATGATTTCCTCAAGGTACTGGCAAGACAGTCATATCCTAGAAAAACACGGCAATTTAGCTCGGTAAAATAAATCTCTTGTAGCAAATCGTATGAATTAAAATTCTTGTTACCTAAAACTAGGAAATAATAAATTATGTAGAGATACAAGGCAATAAAAGTTATTACACTAAGAAAACATTATTTAAATTTGCATACAAGTCTTCCAGGAACATTAAAGGAAATGAATATTCTCAACATTTATTTATAGCCATGAAGCAGAACAAGATAAACCCGAAAATTAAAGCTGGTAAAAAAAACACATCCACCCTAACTTAATATGTAAATACATTGTTTCTTTGGGCTTTTCCTGCACCCGAGACAAAGAGAATTCATAGAAATCCTTCATTCTAAATTCATGCCATAATTACGCCCAATTTTAAAATTCTATTAGTTCATCCCTCAACCTATGTATAAAAGGCAGCAGTTGTGAGTTCCTTTCGATCCAGTGCAGTCCAGCCCCATGGAAAAGTTAATGTTACGGTTCTTATTTAGTCTCGTAGTATTATGAGCAATAAGTACGATGCAATCTTTCCCCCACCACCTTCATTTTTTACCTTTGTTCCTTTATAGAGTAAAATTCTTTGAATGCATTTCTATTTCACATGAAACAACTGTTTCTAAGCGTTTTCTTTGCATGCACGGTCGAGTTAGCTGACGCTGGCACTGGCCGGGTTGCTAAGTTTTATGCATATGCTGTCCTAGTTCTAAGGCAACATGAAAACTCATCATTCACTAAAAAGTTGTGGCTCACCAATTCTTGACAAGTTCCTGTGAAAAGCGACAGGTAGAATGAATTTTTATCATTTATGGCTCCACACATGCCTTCGCAAACAACGACTTCCTCTTAAGCTGACTCATAATCTTGCCTTCCTGTCCCGCACGCTATGCTATTCCTCGAAAGTTATTAAAACCATTTGCTACCCATTTCGAAATAGCCTTTTCGTTGTATGAATAAATAACCATAGAGGAGAAACGTTTAATTATTTTATACTTTGACCATCTCTAAAAATTGTAGTCTTTCTAAGAGTTTTCCAGTCATTACTAACCATATGTGTAGTATTAATTGTGTTTATCAAAAGTGTTCCCTTCTAATATTTTGGTAAGTTTATCTTTTGACCATCTCTAAAAATTGTAGTCTTTCTAAGAGTTTTTCAGTCATTACTAACATATGGGTAGTATTAATTGTGTTTATCAAAAGTGTCCCCTTCTAATATTTTGGTAAGTTTATCGTTTTTTACAAATTCTGAACTATTCAATACTCTTTAAAAGGAATCACCAATAGAAATTCAGTTCCATATTCAAGTTACAGGTTAAGGTTGCTTGTATGGTTGGTTTCAGATCATTTAAAAATTTACTAAATATTTCATTACTGCCTGCATGATAAATTTTAAACCGTGGGGTTCTTTTTGGAGACATTTTAAAGCTAAAATGTGTCCACCCCACACGTGCACTTTTAAAACAGATTTGAATTTAGTGAGTGTGTCGAATTATAAAAACCATACTCTACAGAGGTCTGTTTTATGTTTTCTCTTGCATAGCCCATTCAGTACCTATAAGTTTGTGGCAATAATAGATGTTAAGGAGTTCCATGTCAAAATGGACGATAAATCATTAGACTATAGTATCAACGAATCTTTTCATCTTGCTCTAAAAAAAATTTTTTTGTATTTATATAAATACCAGTAAGCCAGTTTCGTTGCATGAGACCATGGTAAAAGCTCAAGTAACATTTTGTAAAAAACAAAAAAATTACAGACTTTTCTTTCCTTAAACTATGAGTAACAGATATGTAAGGAGAAGTGGATCATGCAACTGAATATGATGATAATGACAAAGAAACAAAATCGTATCAATATGTCGAAGCATTTTGTACACTGTTGTACTGTTGCAAGGTAATCCAAAAATCCACCATAGCTGCAAGGTTATTACCATTTTTAGGAGTTTCTTTGATCCATACATTCTCTTTCCTTAAGTTTTGATGGGAAGGGTGGAGGAGTATTATTGTCCATTTACCCCTCCGAGCAAGAAACTTTAAGTTATGAAACACATGAAGACTTTATCTCATAGCATCCAGTTTTTTTGTTAATTCCTATCCATTCCTTCTTATATCATACCATAACCACAAGAGTTCTTCTGTCAAGTCGTAAAAGACTAGTACTTTGACTTGGATTTTTTAGAATAAAATCATGCGTACATTTTATGCATATGGTTTTGTGCCTACGTAGCTTGTTGCCGTTATGTTTAGTCCAGCGACCCATTTCTTTTGGGTTCTGACAGTCAATGCCACTAAGAAGGATTGAACCTCACATTGCATTATATTCTTATTTTCACATGAAATATTCTTATTCTCTTCAATTTATTTTGTCCATACACTTTGTCATTGAGGGAGCCTGGTATTACAGAAACAAAAACTCTATCGAGTTTTCCTCGCTTTTACATGAAGAAGCAAGATGGAAAAAAGGAACGAACTGATATCTTGCAAGTATGCTTGTAGGGGAATAAACTTCTGGTGCTTCTTTTCCCAACTCTAGGAATGCCTTACCTGTATGTCCTGTCTTTTTCTTTCACATCTGCCTCATGAAAGCCATAGGGGAAGTTAACATACTCACGCACAAAAATACCAAAATATAACAATATACCTTCGCAACATCATCATCTCTGTTCTTCTCTCTCTCCCTGAGTTATCAACTTTTTTCCATAAATTGCCTTTATGTATAACCCACCAAGTGGCTCCTACCCAATCCTGTCCCTTGAAAGCCTTTAAAAACGAGGAATCATGCATTTCTCATTAGCCCTTTTCCATACATTTTTCTTCGCTCATGATTTCCTCAACCAATTTACTACCCAACTTTAGTAAAAATGGAGAAGTGTATAAGATCATAGGTTACTGCTTTTATTACTTTCATTGTTTTTTCTCATGAATTGAGCTCAATATACAGAAAAGTGTTCACATCCACTTGAGTTTATAGTATTTAGGTTAAATTATTTCGTAGAAGGAAAAGTGTTCATGTTTATGCTTAAGTTGATACGGGTTAATGACTGGTTTACAGTATAATTGCTGGGCCAGTCCTGCTTGAGATATGCGAGACAAAGTCAGCTACAAGTTATATTACTTAAGCTGCTCTTGATGTCAGCATTTGGAGAATTACTCAACTGCCTTAATTTATTTAGCCATATAATCTCATAAAGTAATTCTCGATCTCGTGTTTTCTATGAATACGTCTGAAAGCTCAACACTTGAAACTTCACTGCCAGTGAAAATCTTCGAATTGTGTTCGTTAGTAGTAATATTTAGTGGATGTCTTCCGGAGCGGGTAACAGGGGTCGGCAAGTCCGACATCCATCCAGGGTATCCGACTCTACAAAGATTCCAATCGTATCGGTAGCCAAACATAAGACTGGAACAACAAATGGAACTTCCGCGACATCCGTAGGGAGTAAAAATGCACCAAAGGTTGGTGCCGCATCCGCAAGTGCCTCCCTAAGTGGTATGTCATCAGGTACTAAGGGAAGAGGATCTGAGGGCAATCGCAAGCAAATCGTAACATCTCCGATTAAACCAACTTCAAAATTGTCCAGAAAGAGAAAGTTGAATGATAGCAGTCCTCCTCCGCCGGAACAACCAAAGTCTAAGAAGCGGCATATGAGTGGCAACGCCAATGGGAACTCGACTCCCAATAGTAGCCACAATGCTAGCTTTGGGAGTGACCGTAGCCTTACTCCAGTGACACCATCCTCATCTGGCGTTATTGAGACGTTGAGGCGTCGGGTCAAACCGGAATATATGAGACTGGTTCAACAAAAGAGGCAAAGAAGAAGCTATGATGCGAATTTGGCATGGAACAAAAATATGAATGATATGACAAGTAAGTTAATTATAGTGATCAAATTTAATTAAGAATCTTTTAAAGCCTGTGCATTACTTATGAAAATGGTATTTAAACAGACATATTGAAAAATGAGAAGCAACCTTGGAAAGAGAATGCCCGATCATCATGGTCTTGCAAAACCAAAGAGGAAATGGAGACTGATGAAAAAGCCTCACATTTAACCTCAACAGTAGTAAAAAGGGCAACAGTTACCTCACATGACATGCCATCACAGGATACTCCCATAATTGTAATCCATTCCATCCGAGCCATGCCTTGTATGTACACATGGGCACCCATTCAACAAAATATAATGGTGGAGGATGAAACCGTCTTGCATAACATCCCATATATGGGCGATGAGGTCCTTGACCATGATGGAAAGTTTATCGAAGAGCTTATTCGTAATTACGATGGCAAAGTTCATGGGGATGATGATAAAACATTCGTGGATGATGAAGTTTTTGTTGAGTTGGTCAAATCCTTGCAGTCCCTATATGAGAAGCAAGTTGGGAGTAGGGGAGCAAGTTTATCTTCCACTCCATCGTCAACTACCAGTGTAAAAGGCGGAAGAAAGGTTACCGATGAGCCTAGAAGTCCTTCAAAGAAGGAGCCAGAAGGAATGATCATTAACGCGGGAAGCATTATAAAGACAAAAATTCCACCAATGGTCGTGTTCAAAGCAATTTCCGAAATATATCCAGATAAGGGAAGCGCCACAGAGTTGAAAGAAAAGTAATAAACTTCATCCAACACTAATTTATTTTAAAAGTAAAAGTCATTCCATATGCTCATGGAATTAAAATTACAGGTTCACGGAAGTAATTGAAAAGATGGAACCAGGAGCAGGAGTTTCTGCGGACTGCACTCCGAACATTGATGGACCGAACGCGGAATCTGTCTCGAGAGAACAAACAATGCATTCTTACCACACATTATTCTGTCGAAGATGCTTTAAATATGACTGCTTTCTTCACAGTAAGACTCGTACTATCTCGTGCGTAGGTAATATAGGTGTAGCATGTAGTATAGTTTGTAGCTCCAGGAATAACGCTTAATTCACTAAAATGTTAAATTCTGTTCGACTGAATTAATTAGGGTTAAAGACTGATCATCCGGGACCTGGACGAACGAATAAGCGAAGATGTAACGAGTTCAAAGCTACTAAACCTTGTGGTCCAAACTGCTTCTTAGACTTGGTATGAAATTTTTGTATTCCCTACAATTTTAAAATGATTCAGCCATTCAGCTAAAAGAAAGTATTTGCATGCTTAGCCGGAAGTGAAAGTAAAACTTCAGGCGGCGGCAGAGCTAGAACAGAGTGAAAACGGTGACCAGAATTCAGAAACCGGAAGCAGCAACGGCCGTCCAAAAAAGATACGTAAACAGTCGTCAATGGACTCTAGTAACGACTGCTCTGAAGACAGTAATGATAGCTTTAAATTGATTTCATCCAGAAGACCCACTAGCCTAGGTAGCATTGTTGCAAACGGGAAGAATGGCACTGCTAACATAAACGGTTATCATCAAAGTTCCTCCGAAAAACTGCAATCATTTACAGAATTCAATGGTTCCTCGCTTTCGAACGATAATAAAGCTGGGAACACCAGAGCATCATCATCATCAAATGGACATACATTCAATCCAAGTTCTTCATCAACACCTGTGGGCCTTGGACCTAGCTTCTTGCAGGATTTTCAGTTAAGCGTGAATTCAGAGGAGTGGTCTGGAGCGGATCAAAGTTTATTTCGTGTGGCTCATAAAATTTACCATACGCACTATTGCGCAATAGCTCGTATGCTCGTTACCAAAACGTGTCAAGAGGTGTACCAATTCGCACAGAAAGAAGCCGCTGATGAGCTAACTGATGACACATCCGGAGAAAAGACACCACCAAGGAAAAAAGCTAAAAAGAAGAACAGGCTGTGGTCTCTACACTGTCGGAAAATTCAATTGAAGAAGGATGATAGCTCCAGTCACGTGTATAATTATACACCTTGTGACCACCCCGGTCTACCTTGTGACAAAAGTTGCAGTTGTGTGGGTTCCCAGAATTTCTGTGAAAAGTTCTGCTTGTGTGATCCCGACTGCCAGAACCGATTCCCTGGATGTCGTTGCAGAGCTCAATGCAACACTAAGCAATGTCCTTGCTACTTGGCGGTTAGAGAGTGTGATCCAGACTTGTGCCAAGTCTGTGGGGCAGATCAGTACGATACAACGTCAGTTAACTGCAAGAATGTTTGTGCACAGAGGGCATTACGTAAGACACATTGCATTCAGTTTTTTAGTTTTCTTAATTAACATTTTTTATGATGTGATTCTGGATTATCACTTTTAGATAAGCATTTATTACTGGCACCATCTGATGTCGCTGGTTGGGGAATATTTTTGAAAGAAGGGGTCCAAAAGAATGAATTTATATCAGAATACTGTGGAGAAGTGATTACACAAGATGAGGCTGACCGAAGAGGGAAGGTGTATGACAAATATATGTGCAGCTTTCTCTTTAACTTGAATAATGGTAAGAAAGCAATTAAAATATTCAGCATTAATTTAACATAATTTTAAATGTTCCTCGCTTACATTTAATCTGTTTCTCATTTCTGCTAGACTTTGTCGTGGATGCCACAAGGAAAGGGAACAAAATTCGCTTTGCGAATCATTCGGTAAATCCTAATTGTTACGCCAAGGTTATGATGGTTAATGGCGATCATAGAATTGGGATCTTTGCAAAGCGAGCAATTCAGCCGGGAGAAGAGCTTTTCTTTGATTACCGGTACTAACCAAAATTATACCAACTAAAATTTTTAACTAAGGAAAATAACTCTAATGAATTTTTAAAATGTGTTTATTTTTTACTTCATTTGTGTAGATACGGGCCAACGGAGCAGCTCAAATTTGTCGGAATTGAAAGAGAAGTTGACATGTTGTAATCCATCTGGAATTACTCTGATTATTTTTTCGTGTTGACAATGGTTTGTTATGGAATAGTTTGAAATTCAAAGCGAGTGAAAATCTTGAGAAGACTCACCGACGTTTTTAAGGCTTCATTACGCAAATCAATAGCCTACTGTTATCTACTGTGAATTTAATATTATGCTCATTCCGAAAAATTACAGTTTTGTATTTAAACATTGCGTGACTCAGGAACATGAAAATTCATAATTGACTTGATAATTGCATACTTGTCATAAATGAATAGACATGTAGTTCACTGAGTTACGTATCAAGCCAAGTGTGTTCCTTCCTGCATATAAATGGTCTCTTGTAAACATATAATTATATAGATCTCGTATTTAAGTTTTCAGTTTACTAACTCTTTCAACTGTTTTATAAGCAGAGAAAGAGTGTAAATTTGTTCATCTTCCTTTTAGCTTACGTTTGTACAGGAAAAGTTGGAGTTGTAGTTAGTCATATTTAGATTTCATTGATTGACAAGTTTATGATATGTTCTCCATTAATTTATACAAAAACTTTTGTGATTATTCATTTTACGCTTCCAACTTCTTTTCATGCTCAATCTAAGCATATGTATCATTTCCGGTAAACAAACAGCAACAAACTTATCAAAATACTACTGTGTTCAATTACTTGTACTTTTTCTTTAAAAAAAACTTTTGTTGAAGATGTTCTGGCTGTACAGCTAAAAATATATCTGATCTCTTTTCGTACTTTTGGGTTCAGTAACAGTTTATCCTTACTTGCTATTTATCTTTAGTGTTAACTAGCGTAGCATTTTGTACTTTATGATAACCATATCCAATTTTATAAGAAAAGGTGACTACGTCGTTGTTTTTTAGTTATCCAGAGGAGCAAACCGACATAACATAACACTGCCAGTTCCATGAGCTCTAAATTGTACGGAAAACCGACATTTGATATTTTAGCCTTGGATGTAAAGTAAATAAATGTGCAAATAATTTTACAAAATATTATGTGACATCATGATGAATACACTATGAGGTATGGTGAGGAGATTTTTACATTTTTGTATTTTCCAGCATTTTTAACGTCCAACTGTGAAATGTAAAATTAAAATCGTGACACAGAAATAAACCATAAACATATTTGAAAACCTGTTGAAATGTAAACGAAATTGAGTAATTTTTTAGCTACAAAAATAGCGACTTTTTATTTATTCGTTTCCGTATCCGATTCAAAACCATAATTAAAGATTAAACAAAGTACATAGTAGATTTGTTCTAAGTTTAAATTATTACATAATTGAGTATTTAATCATTAATCAAACATGCACATATTCTTTAAACAACAAATTGGATTATGCTAAAAACCAATTGAAATTGTCAGATTTAAATGTCAATTGCATTCTGCATAATCTTGGAAAAGAGAAACAGTTGACGGGCTGATAATCTACAGCTCCTATTGGCTAAATTAGTATGACTTATTCTCCACTTGTGATTCTACTTCTAACTGAATTAGTTTATATTTAATAGTTGTTATAAGTTTTCTCATTCATTCGTAGTTAGCTCTGATAATACATTTTTATTGCTTTACATTCGAAACGTTTCAGTTAAATATTATTAAATAAATAGATTCATTTATTGCGTCAATACATACTTATTGGGATGGGTACTAAAGCGTAGGAATGACTCTTACTTTTCACTAGGGATTGAGATAGGATTGCGGTTTAGTTAGATTGAACACGGGTAACTTGAGACTGAGACTAATACCATAGGAATAATACCAAGATTTTCGCAATATGTTTTCTGATATTTTAAATAAATAGATTCATTAGGATATAACCGCAGACTTCAAATATTCAGCGTGTGCTTACTTGGCCAGCAATGAATTTCACGTTAGTTAGTATCGCGTCAAAACTTTAAAAGTATACGTTTCAGAACGGAAATAAATTGTCTTTTCAAAATAAGTCTTGTTAGTCGATACATACAAAAATTTGCTATGAGTTCGTTTTCTACATAAATGTTAGGTTGACTAATACTTTGACATCTAAGAACCAGGGAATTAACGATAAGACTTTTCCAGGACTTGACTCAACTTTGCCTGGTCTAAATTTATTATGCGATGCGATTCTATATAAATTACTATTTAAGCTTTTTGTACGGCTTTTCGTTGATTGTGCGGTTATTACAGTAGAGGAGAGAAAAATACGCAGGGAATAGTTATGTTTAAGAGCTAGTAGTATACAAATATTTATGATTGCTTGTCCCATGCATCATCATAACTCAGATTGTTTGAAAACTCCAATTTGGTCACATCAAAACTCTTGCACGTCATGCTCATACTCAGATGGGTCAATTTCAGGATCGTAGTAGCAAAGCTGAGCTGAGGATGAGTTCAAGTTATTTTCCTCCTCGAGCTCTCCAACAAATTGACTAACGAAATATATCCCTATCGCTCGAAACATAAATTCTCCAAGCGCAAAGCCAATAAATATTGGTAAGGGGTGGAGCGCAACGAGCAATAATATTACCAAAAACAGAAATATTGAGGTCATTTGCCAGAAACGGCATTTTTGGATGGATTTGCTGTCCTCTTCCTCCACCTAAATGAAAGTTAAAAGAAACTTTAGGTTATTCTTGGTCAGAGAATTTATGATTAGGTTAGAAAATATTGTTATGGAAACTTACAAAATCTGTCCCACTGAGCAAAGCGCACGCTGCGAAGAACTGGAGAATGTTGAAGGTAAAACTAAGAATCCAGATACTAGCAAACATCCGGCCCACTATTTAAATCAAATCAGAAAAGTAATGGATGATTAGTTAATGATGCAGATGTAAAAAACATTTTTATAAGTAAGAATCAAGAATTTGGAGCGTTTTTTTATCGTGTGTTACATACACGTACATTCAAACTTGGAGGAACTACGTCTGCTCAAGAGGGCTCTAAGTTCTTGGAAGCCTTGCTCGTGGTATGTCATGGCAAAGACGGCGATGGATGCCAAAATTGTGGTGAGAATGACCATGAGAGAAAATCCCTGTCAAAATATAACATTCTTAATATAAAAAAACTATTTCATTGTAATGAAATGAACCCAACCATGTAAAAAGTTTCCTCTTCATTGCTTACCATGTCAATGTATGAGATTACTTTTACCGAGTTCCGGTACCTAAAGTGGTCCATGTCCAAGACCTTATGTAGTTCAAGGAGGAGCAACTTGTGTAAGGGTATATATTCGCTACGAGTGTTTTCTTGGTCGATAAAGTTCACTTTTAATACTCGAATCGTAACAAATGTTTTGCAAAATTCCACATTTTAAATTAGGTCGATTCAATGTTTGCTGAATTTTACGCTTAATTATTTTAAACTTATTGAAACTGGTTCCACAAAATCCAAACGCACTGTGTATGATATGTTATCGGTTTTTCGTAACTTTAAGAAATGGAGCGCGCAAAGGAGTGGTTTTTATATCTACTAATTCGTTTTATTTAGACAATGTGCCCAAGGGTAATAACTACCAACTAATTGGAAAACTCAAAACGGAAAGAGGAATGTTGAAAGGAAACAAGCCATTTAGCTGTATCACAAATAGGCACTCGTCATTTCAGATAAGGCTTCTCGCTTCCATAATGCTTTTTAGCGTTCACATCCTGGAAATTAATGTGTTCAAGTTTCTGCTTTCTCCAACTTCTCTTCATCATCACTAGCCAACATTTCAAGAAAGTATAAACTAATTTTCACCATGAGGAGCACTTTTTATTTATCAAAGTAGACCAAGTTGAATGAAACGTTTTTGGGAGACACGTTCCTTCCCGTACCTAATAGTGATATAAGTTTTCCCTATAAATTATCCCATTAGCGATGCTCGAGTTAATTAAGTTCGTCCCCATAGTCCGAAATTACATTACTCACTGGGAACTGGGAAAAGCCTCTCTTTGGTGGTGAAATTCCTAGATTGCATAATAGAGAAAGGGAATAAGGTACTTGATGAAGATACACTCAAAGTTGTGTAGGGAAAAAACAAGTAACGACCGAGACAAATTCGTTTTGCTCTTTTTCTCTCTTTGGCAGAATTCCACCATCACTTTATTTTTTTCTTGTTCAACGTCCTGTCACACTGTTTGTTGCACTATACAAGGGCTGCTGTAAGTGAGTAAGGTTTGGGTATCAAGTCATGTTCCCTTTTAAATATATAGAGTATAAGGATCGGTTTGTTTCCTTCATCGTGTTCCCCTGTCTTGTCAGACTATCAGACATTTTACATCTTCCCGCAACCGAATCGTTATATCAGTACATAAGGAACACTCTACCTTCTCCAGGATACTTTCGCCCCTTTTAATTCTTCCTAGCGACGACTTCTACATTCTTGGGAAAGGCTAGAGGAATGAAAGAAAATAGTGTCTCAACAGCAACACCACTAAAAGCAAGGAAAGGGCTTTACAGAGCATCCACACTTACACCACATCAAGTTGAGCAAGACCTTTTCCAAAGAGCAAACACGGAACAAGCCATGCAGAAAACGAAGGGCCTGCTTTTAGACAAGACTGTAAAGAGACAGAAGGAAGGAGGAGAGGATGAGAAAGAAAAGAATTTTTCCCACAGGGATCAATAGCCGTTATTGGAGGCAAAAACAGGTACTTCTTCATTGTGTGGGAAGCACGAGTCCATGCACCAGTACACACATATAAGCTGTATATGAGATATGCACCAAAAAAGTTTACACGCTTGTCGGGGAAATCCGTGATTTCCGAATCCAGATCAATATCACAAAAATAAGAGAAATTTTTTTTTTCGTGCTGAGAATTATTTTCTTTGGAAATTTCTGTCTTCGTGCTGAAAAAAGTAATTCCAGGCTCAACTCAATTTCCTACCCTTGTCTTGGGTAATGTCATCACTTCTGCTTGCTTTATTAATTTCGGTGGAAATAGGAAAGAGCCTTCTTTGGCAAAGAAAATAATCAAGAGACAAGATCTCTCTCTTTTTGCCTAAAGCCAACAGAATGCTTTTGGTTGTACGAATTTAAAATGGTAGAGATGTTTTCTTTCCACTGGATTCACATCAATTTTGTCTTGAACGAACCCTTTTACATTCTAAATTCAAATGCTTTTAGTCTTTATACGACAGGATGCCATTATCTAACTTAATCATGTAGCATTTGTTTGAATGAGAAAGCCAAAGTACTTTCCCCTAACTTAACATTCCAACCTAGTGGAATGACGAGGGAAAAGAATCAATTCCAGTTT